>VCRD01000195.1:221432-288551 GCA_006783055.1 Trinorchestia longiramus | reverse complement strand
GTATATAAATATATATATAATCTACATATATATACATGTATTTCTTAAATATCATGTGGATTTATATATCCACATGAATAAATATAAAGATATACACTCGTACATAAATATTTGCATATATTTATCATTCGTCTATGGCCAAAACCAGCAGCCCCTTATAAAATTAATTTTTTCTTTTATTTTTTCCGCACTACTTGGCGAGGATTATGATCAGGATATGAAGAAGAAGGGGGTAATTCTCCCACCAGGAAGGGTCTTAAGTACATCTCTACTTCTCCATTAATTCATTTTATAGTTGGTTGTTGACGAACTCAAGATGACGATGATCATGGATGACGAACTCGAGACAAAACAGAATCGAGTAATTGCTCTCGATTTTTAGAGGTAGACGGACCGTGCCAGTTGGTGATCCAAAGCTATACACCAGCGAAACTGTGTCCCCCAAGGAGTCAGTTCTTAGGGTTGCTTATTATTCGTTTTCCGACTCCGATGCAAATGCAGTCAAATCCCGGAAATTACGTTTCGTGTATTGCTGAAAGGTTATCAAGCTGCAAGGCTCCACATAAAAAATATAAATTAGGAAACATTAAAAAACTTTCCGGTGAGTCTTGCAATATGTAAATAATTTACATAACACTCATAATTGTGCCATGTTTAAACACGGTATAAATTATTCATATCTTCACGCAGCTACATCACATTGCAACACTGAAGGAAGGCCGCGAAATTTTAAAGCAACACTTAAAATCCATACAGAACTTTGCTCCCAAAATTATGAGGTACTGCTACGCAATGCGCGCAGCAAGGGCTGCACCACAATACACAGCACACAGCAGCGGCTACACCACAATACACAGCATTAGCTGCACCACAATACACGACACTCAGCCGTAGCTGCACCAAAATACACGACACTCAGCCATAGCTGCACCACAATATACAGCACACAGTAGTAGCGGTACCACAATACACAGCACACAGCAGTGACTGCACAGGAATATACAACACATAGCAGTGTCTACACAGCACACAACAATGGCTACACCACCAGCAGTCCTAAATAAGGACGGTCTTACACCAAATGTTGCAGTCGTGGGATTCTAGCACATAACACAGAAAAGTTGCTCTCGTTGACGCACGAAAAGTGTGAAAAGTAGAGGTGATTTTGATCCTTTTTATCTTACTAACTTTTATTGCACATGTGTAAATTAGGTAAAGATGTAGGTGCATGCCAGGTACAGGTGCGGGTGTAAGTCAGATACAGGTGTAGGACTGATGTACGAACACAGGTACGTTCAGAAGTCACATTTCAGCCTTTGTGAACTATGCCTGACTGATTCACAAGTATTTGAGGCACACTTTTTAAACAATCATCTCAAAATAACTAGCGAATCATTGAACATAATTCTGAAATTCTGCTTGAAGAATCACAGAACGCAATTACAAGGAAGTTCAGAAGAGGTATCAGACGCAAAACTGACCGCCAGAGACCTTTCCTTCAGAAGCACAGTATTCACAAACTCTTCATTGTGACTTTAACTTCCTTCATTTCCATCCTGAAAAGGCTATTTAAGTGCATAAAATAACAACCTTGATCTCTCCCAGTCTAAGAATTAATCAATGACTTTTGACGCACAATAATCTCAATCATTGTCGCTGCCTATAGATGGTCCGTGAAGGCACGCGGTTGATTCCCTTGTTTGTCCATGTCAGCGCATAATTGCCAGTGCAAACTGCGCATTATTTCTCCGAAGACGGGGAAATGATTCGCAAGAATTTGAGCATAGTGAACGCTGCGTATCTGTGATACGCATTAAGTGCCGGTGGCCTTCTGTTCAAAGCGGACTGTTCCGGTTACTGTGGGTCGTAAATGCAGTATTAGTTTACTTAATTTATGCAGATAAGAATGACATAGCCTGTTACACTACGTTACGCATAGGGTTCTTGATACGAAAATAATTGAATATTATAGCTGATGAAATGAAATGAAAAACATAAAATCTCTGCTACAGCTGCTACAAATCAACTTGAAGTGAACAGAAGAAAATAATTTTTATGAAGAACTTTATTTTGCCCACACTAATGAGAACCCCTTCTTTACGAAATGTAACTAAAATATGCTACTTTCTAAGTATAAGTACGAAATAATTAAATTAAAACATTTTATTGTGGCATTTATTTATTGTTGGACAATCACTTCCTTTATTCTTTAATCTTTTTTCTTGAACATCGAAAGTCTGCTCCAGATATTTTTGCTCGTGTGATCACGATGATTAAGATGTCCATCAGAGCAGCTCCTCCTTCAACCTTGCACAAGCAACACGTCCTCGTTGATTCCTTCCTCCGATTTATGCGACACTCGTTGCATGCACCTTCAATATTTTAGACTCCGACTCCTGACGCTGACTCCTAAATCAGGAAATAACGGAAGCCGGGCGATAACCTGAGAATCTCTCTTCAGCATAACAATCTTCCATATTATAAACACACAGGAATAAAAATTATTTTGTAAGAATAATTGTAACAATAAAAGCGAGTGTCCCAAATTCCGTGAATTACCTCCAGCTTCACTATCATAAAAATGATTGTCATACTGACAATCACCATCGTACTGACAATCATAACCGTCCTGTTGATTGTCATCGTGCCACCACCACCTTACTGCAATCACTTTCGTGCTGACACCAACTGTCACAATTATTGTGATAACTTTTACAACCGCCCTGGCAATTACCATCGTGTTGATTAGACAAGGTGTTCAGTAATTGGCGTTACTACTTTTAGAGTCCATGTTTATTAAACAAACAAATGTATGCAAATGCAACAAAATGAAAATAGTAGTTGAATATACGTATATTCATTCAAAATTAACATAGTCTATTCAATTTGCCCTTCGTCTGCATTAACAACGAGCTGAAAACGCTCGGAGAATGACCTTCACGAGCCACAAATAACTTTTTGAGGGATTTAGGCCTATTCATTTTTGAATGTTTACTTCAGGACCGCCAACTTTTGGCGATGTGTGTCTGCAACCACGCTCTCCAGTATGAACCAGATGATGTAATTGAGAAAATTCAGGTCTGGTGATAAATGAGGCCATTGCGAAATGAAGTGGGAAATATTGGATGCTAACCACTTTTGTGTTTCTTCGCTTCATTTGAGGATGCTGAGTCGTGCTGAAATGACCATTGGCGTTTTTTGAAATGATTTTTATCCCAAGACAACAATGACTGCCCAAAAATGTCACTGTGGTCATTTTCTTGGTTAGTTCTAACCCATTCTTCCACAAAAACCAATGGAGTTGTTTCGGTTTCAGTGATTGCAGCCCAAACCATCACTGATACCGTTCCTTGTTTTCGAGTGATTATCCTGGCGTCATTCTCGCCAACACCTGACGAAAAATTGATTGTTTTACGCGTTCAATTTTTTCTGGACATCAAATTTCTTTTCTTCACAGAACACGAGGTTAGGTAACGTACCTTCGTGAATACAAGAGACAAGGATTTCAGTTCTTTGAAAACGTCTGTTGACAGTTTTTGTAGAGAATAGCTGTTTCTTTTGATGTTTATAAGGGGAAGTCTTCAAGATTTGTAGAGAATGATAGACATGGTACAGAAAGCTGTTTGAAGGTGTTGCCTCCAAACAGAAGAATAGAATTCCGACGGTGAAATTTGGTGGTGGTAGCATCATAGTTAGGAGATGTTTGTGTGCAAAAGATACTGGGAATATAGCAGTAATAGATGGAAGAATGAACGCCGCAGTATATCAAAATATTTTGAAAATAAATTCGTTCGTTTGAGTTGAGAAGCTTGAACTTCTTGAGGACTGGTTCGTCCAACAAAATAATGGCCTTAAACACGCAACAAAATTTACGATGAAATTACTGGCTGAAAATAATGTCAATACACTGGATTGGCTAAGTCAGTCCCCAGTCTTAACTCCAATAGAGAATTTGTAGCGTTATTTGAGAATTTAAATCCAATCGAGAGCTCTAACAAACGTCACGGATCTTAAGAACATATGCAAAAAATTGAATAAAATACCATAAAGAATTAGTCAGTCATTAATTGAGAACTACTACAAGAAAATAAGTGGTTGTTATTGCTGTGAATAATGGCTATGCTACAGAATATTAAATGATTATTATGTATTGTTCTTTGCTTTACTCGAATAATTTTCTCACTCCTAAAAATTAAGAAAAATATTTTAATTCTTTTTTATCACAGCTTTCGTTGCTTCTATCCATAGTTCGTGATTATGCACCGGTATGCAACTGTTATATGAATAAGAACTTTTGATTCGTTGGAAGTGTATAAATTACAAATTTATTGATGTACGAATATTTGTTTTACCCCACTGTAGGTGTCATTTACTTGATTTAAATACTTTCATTTAAAGTTGTAAAGCTTTACCGAACGAATAAATTGGGTATGCAGTATATAACTGCACAAACTCAATGAATATTATTTCTTCAGATGAAACATATGCCACAATGTCAGCCAATGTCTATCATTACTTTACAACCGGACAGATAATACATGTAGTTCGATAATGGCTCTTCAAATTTCACTGGAATGGAATTTTTCAAACTTTTAAATCCTGGGGTACCCATAGTAGGTCTAAAAGTAATCTCCTGTTAAAGTACGTGGGAAAAAAAGAAATCAATCACCTTCTATACTCGTGTTGCTGTAGTCTGGATGCAGTTGAAGTACGACATCGTGCGTTACAATGAGGTGGCAGTGCTGAACTGTAACAATAAATATCTCTGAAGGCATGGAACTACATGGAATCGTCTCCAAAGCTCCAATAAACATAAAATTCCACTATATAATATCACACAGTTTGTTGCTTGCTTGATCCGTATCTCTGTGACGCTCTTAAGGATTTAGATAGAAGGAAATTCGGTATTGTATTGTGGATACCAACGGAACATTCTTCAATGTGAAAATTCCTTCGGAAAGCTCGCAGCCACTGGTAAATCAAAGGAAAAAAATTAGTAATAACGCGTAAATTTTCACGTGTAGGCCTACTAGTAATAATAATAATAAGAAGTGGCTGCAGCCGTAGTCGGGATACGCTGAGATACACCGCACAGGTGTGTGAGCTGCGCATAGTTCAGTGAGTCTATAATTAACGAGTTTGTGCGTTTGACAATCATCGTTGTATGGAAAGAATTTATTTCACCAGGTATTATTGTGTACACTTTACTTGCAATAATTTATTATCTTATGTCCTTAAGTCTAATCAGGACTTGAGTACATAAAATGTACTAGGGTACAGCACACGTACGAAGCTCGTGCATTGTATTGAGGTTAATTGATTTTAATTTAGTTCGCTGATTATTCGGTCACAAATGTTCGTAACGTAATTCCATTTGTATCATTGATATCTGGAAATATGGACACACATATTCATTGTTTGCGAGCATGTTAGCTGATTTTGACGAATGCAAACCTGAAGTATTGCACACATTTTATCTACATTGAAAGTCTCGCATGATCAATGTTATCTAAATTGACTGAACCAGCAATATTTTGCCCGTATACACACTGTACCTAATCTGCTGCATGACCACCAAGTACGTTATAAAGAGACTGATAATTGTTTGGGAATTCCACCGCACTAAATTCCTCCGCACATTTAATGCCTAATTAAAGGCTTGATCAATTACTGAGCTAGGATTTGTACAGTCAGTCACCTTGAATTGCTCGTATTAGTGTCAACGAGGTGGTGTGCTTAAACACCAGGACACTTGAGAACTAGATGACCACTCGAGCGCTCTAGGCAACGCGGAACAGGGAGTCCAACTCTACGTTGCGCACAGGAAGCTCGTCATTTGTTATTGATAAAAGTGTTTAACTACCACGCAGTACCTGCTCTCATGCATGTATTAGGGAGCGATATAACGGTCAGTTTAGCAACGTTTTGCGGTCTGCATTCGTTATTTTCATTGCGGAAAATTCCTTTTTCCCTAGAAACGTGAAACCTCAGCCGTATTTCAAGATGCCGATCCAATTCCATATTAAAAATAAATGTAACTTTATCACATTTATTTTTCGTCAAAAAAATCCACAACCTGATGCAACACTTGAGCAGGACCTACTTTGAGTGGCCTTATTAATTAGAAAGGAGAATTTGATGCATTACAAGAAACCGAGGCAATAGAAATAGGATAGTATAGAAAAAGGTAATAGAAACGAGCCGTTTGGCCCATTCGTAGTTTGATACCCAAGTCCCATGCCGTAAGTATTATGATGAATTATTTATTTATTAGGATCTCACGTGAACAAGGTTCCCTAATGCACGAAAATCACCAGTTCTGGAAGACAGGTGACGAACCTGTAACTGCTACGCCTGAACGTGACCTGGAAACCACATATGGAAGTCTACATGGATCAGCTGTAATTATTACTCGCATTCTGGTTACAAGAACTAATTCCTGTTCTCTCCGTACCTTAGGGGCAGATAAAATATCAGGATGCAATGCTTTAAAAATGAACGATTCTGAAGGAGTGACGTATGTCGTAAGAACATTGGTCTGACTTCGTGTTAGAAGGGTTGTAACGGCATGAAGGTTGATGACAGACGTCGGTATGGTTAATAAGTGAGAAGGAAAAGTACGGTTATCCCAAAGTTCTTTGTTTCAGGTTGAAGTCACAATATATTCATTCAACGGGAATACAATATATTTAGGATGAAGTCTACAATCATTTAATTATAGAAAATTCACTCAGAAATAGGAATAAGATCAAGAATTTGATAAAAACTAATCCATGTAATAAAACTGGGTTGCAATTGATGATTTCAACATCTGGAACTCATCAGTCAGTTTACAACTTTTTCCATTCATTTGGGTCTTGTACAATTTCGTGATTTCAGCTCGATGTCTATGCAGTGAAACATAAGTCGTCAAGTCCATAGACTGAATAGCATTTCCAGTTCATACGTAATACGTTTTGTTAGACTGATACCAGCTACGCCTTAGGACTTCGTGCTTTACATCATTGAAACATGCTCATTCATCATGGTAGAAAATTATAAATAACTCTGAAAATTAATGAAGGGTTATCTGTATCTGCTATGAACAACTTTTGAGCTGGTAAATAGAACATCACAAATAAACTGAGATCAAATGCGACTAAAGAAATTAAATATCAGTTGGTGCACAGATCGACATACTCTACGACACGCTGACATACCCTACATCACGCTGACATACCCTACATCCAGCTCTGACGTCCAGTCTTCGCACCACATGGTTAACCATCCCCCACCGGCAAGCATATCACATAATTTCATTTGTATAATTGACCGAAAATACATTCAAATGTTATCGATGCTAACTGAAAACATGTTGAATCTTACGGCTAATTCATTGCTTGGACATCTGCAGTCCTTGTGATGCTAGGAAATATCAGAGCTTGTGAATGAAAATTGATTTTTTTCATTTCGTGTTGAGCATGGAAGGTGCATGATATTTCCAAGTCATCGACCCAGCATCCCAACAATAATTACTAAGCCTAAGTAAGTGAACTTTTGGGATCCTAAATGTTAAATCCAAATAATTCTGAATCAGAATCCCAGTAACGTGCTCTGTCAATACCTAACAGTCTACATATGTATACTATTATACATGTAACTTACCTTGCAACCGATGGGTTAGAGTCGTGGAGTTATAATTGCAAGTTTAGGCTCAGTATCTGGAACAAGTGGAGACTGGAGTCAGAGTTGGAGACTGGAGTCTGAGTCCGGACCTCGGAGCACGGACTCCACAACCCTGACCCGAACGATGCTGGCCTTCGGGGCAGGTTCGTGTAGTATTTCAGTGTCAATGGCGCTGCTTATCTTTCTAATTAATGAATTTTATTATTACATGAATAATGTAATGTAAGTTTTATGAATAATGACATTGACCCTCTCCGTTTTCGCCACCTAATATCCAGCTCGTTATCTCGCGTCCGAGAGCTGCAGAGATTGTACAATAAATAATTACAACTTAATTCATAAATTACAATACACAATTGATCAGGTTGGGTGGACATTCGTCCGAGCTGCGCCCCTACGACACACCTGTTGGAAGCGTTGTTGTCTCCCTTTTCGTATGCTTGCAAACTGTTCACTTTTATGTTGAGTCTTAGGACAGACACTGCCACCGTGTGGCTAGTCGCTTGTGTTTCTGAAGTCTCTGGTTTTGTCTTAACAAACACTCGAATTTGTCTTGCTTAAGCTGTAAGCGACTAGACTGACCATGTCTTCTACATCCAACTCATCTAGCCTCGTTACGAACTTCTACCTCGAGACTCAAAACAGAAAGACAAAAACAGTCGCTAGGAGCATCAATACTAGTCTTAAGATGTAAGTATTAAGAATTTAAAAGCTAATGACTATGCATGTACCATATCCTAAATTGAAAATAAAACCTTATTGGTTGTTTTATTTAAATCTTTTCTTTCTGACGGTGCTTCTGGTGGTAGTAGTACAGGGCTGGTTGTTGTGGGACAGGTGGTTGTGGTGTAGAAGAGTCAGTTCAGGTGGTGAGGGCAAGGTGCAGGTGAGGCATTTGTATGTTGGCACAAGTAGTGGTAGTTGTTCCACTGCTGCTTTCAATTGGTTATATTATCAGTTTAAATTAAAAGAATAACAGTATTTACAGAAGCAACACGAATTACGACTGTATTGATAATCTCTTAAAAGCACTACTCTAAAATGTACTACTATAAACATGACTGCCTTAAAAAGGCATTTCTTAAACAGAACTGCTTTAAAATGAACTACTCTAAACAAAACTGCTTCAAAAATCGTTACTTTAAAGTGGACTACATTGAACATCACTGTATTTAAGAGAAATATCTAATAGCAACAGTCATTTATTTCATCCTGCTAGGCTGGAACAATTTATGTACGTCATTCAAATGGTCCATGAGAGTGTAGGCGTGTTACAGTCACAGCGTGCGTGTACAGTCATTCATTTCACTTTAGGAAATTAATACTTGACTGTAGTCAGAAGCCAATATAATAAAATCACACCTGTAAATTTAGACGGGACAAACAAACATTTTTATTTTCTCCTATGGTGTTAACAGAAGCCAGGTTGTTGAAGGGAAATCTCTCATAAGAACCTCTGAGCAATTGAACCCTATATAGAAATTGGTCTACACACACGTACAACAAAACTCCTAAATTTGTTTAAATAATTGTACCGTGTAAGGCTTTCCTATTTGTCCCCAGTTAATGGAATCTAGCATACTAAAAAATCAGTTTGACCTGTGCATGATGGATGGGCTAAAATAAGAGAGAGAAAGAGAGAAAGGAAGAAGTAGTAAGAAGGAAACGGGGAAAAATATCTACGATGCACAATAGCACATAACATCATATGGAAAACACATGTGTATGTTATAAGCATGACAGAACTGTCATTCGCGGCACACACTTGGTGAGTTTGATTTGTTGCCTGTCATACATGACTGACTTCTGGCGTACTTGTGGTGTTGTGAATTGTGTTGCAGTGATCAGTGTTGGAGTAAACTGTGTTGCAGCGTATTATGATGCAGCATATTGAGTTACAGGGATCAGTGTTCGAGTAAACTGTATTGCAGTAAACTGTGTTGCGGTTAATTATATTGCAATAAAGCGTGTTGCACTGAGCTATGTCATGTTAAATTGTGTATTAGTTAGATGGATTCTTGTTAAATATTTGCATTAAACTCCGCCTCACTCCAACTAATGAGCCATTGTTTTCAAAATAACATTCCAGAATTGCTGCCCTCTCTTCCGTTGTGTATTTAGCCATATTTAGGAGTTTCAAGAGTATGTCATGGTTTGAATCCGCAAGTCTTAAAATCGTTAGCCTGTATCGTAGATATAAAAAAAGAGTATTATTCGTTCAAACACAATTTACCAGAACTTTAAGATCATATGGTACTGCACTGACCATTCTGCAAAGAACTTTGTCATCAAGGTGAAAATTCTTCAATATACGCATTTCATTGGAATACAGCAAATTTAAAGTTTACAAGATGATTTAAATGTAAATATTATACATCGTACATTATGAAGGTCCATAATTAGTAAGATCGAAAATACAACTACGGTAGAAAATTTGACAATTCTGTTTTGACCAAGCACTGCTTTGTTGAAATGTTTTATCTAAGTAACTGTAGATACATTTATTGCCCTAACTATGAATTAATTTTGACAAGAACATCCAAATCACAGCCCTTCGACTAATCCAGAGAACTGAAACGTTCGTCTCTACTTAGCACTTAACTTTTATACGGCATTCTCCAACCAATATTCTCCCTGAAAAATAGACAGTTGGAAAGCACAACAAGATTAAGCAGCGGAAAATTCAGCATGCTTTGTCCCAGCAATGAAGTATGATCTTGAAAAGCAGGCCACCTCTTATCGAGACCTGGCACAGCTTCCTAGGTCTCGCACACTTCAGCTCCCGTCCTATCTGGCGCGCCGTGACACGACCTTGCTGGGTGTGTATATATAGTCCCGCTGTTGTTCAGTTCCTTCATTACACTCAAGCTCGTGGAACTTAGCCAACTTACCTCCAGCCTTCCCAACATGAAGTTTCTCGTGAGTTCTGCCCTCAGTGTGAACTGATCTGTTCTACCTAGGCAGTGTGACCGTCTTGCTGGTTCATGGTTCTTCACCTGAATAGCTGCAAGCTTTAAAACTCAGAACTGCATTTAAAAACTATTCAAAGTACACAAGTAGGTACTTAGAGAAGCAGAAAACAATGTTTAAGTTACACGTAGCATATTTTTCTACAATTCTTTTCATATTTATATCTAAATTAATGAAAAAAGATTATTTCTAATTAAGATATGCAACGAAAACTACCAAGAGTGTAACTTTAATTTTAAATGATATCATACACTCAAGGGTTTTGAAATTCAATAAATTTTGTGCAAGCATGGACTTTTCATAGTGGTTTAATCATCAAAAATTTAGTGACTGAAGTTATCTCCAGCAGGCATCGATGCTCACCTAAAGCATAGTCAAGGTGGTGGTCAGTTGCTCTATGCTTCTCTGCTGGATGATGCAAACACAATCTGTGGTTCACACTTCAATGTACACATGCAGTTCTATTTTTCATTTCAGAGTGCATATATGGTTGAGTCTTTCACTTGTAGGTGATCATTCGGTTGTGTTTTCTACTTGAGAGTAAAAATACGGAGGTGTCTCTCATTTCTATGTAATCATTAGGTTGTGTTTCTCATTTTTTTGTCTTCATACGGTTGTACTTTTCACTTCATAGAGTTATAGCCTAAAGAACAGTCTCTTCGTGTGTTCACTCTCAATACAAGGATATAGAAGAACAATTCAATTCTATCGTGAAACTTCCTCTCGAATGTGTTGTCAACTTTATTTCCTTAGTACTTTTTATATATGTGACGCATTGAAGGTATGAAGAGAATGTATTCGGTGTGCGTGCGTATTGACACAGTACACCGGAAAGAATATTAACATTTTCTGTAAATCCTGTTCCGCCATTTGTTGCCTTCCTTCCCCATACAAAATGTATAACTTGTCATCGTTATATTGGCCTTCTGAATCTATAAGACACAGTTTCAAAATAATAAAAATTAACTAACACAATAGTCGATTGCCTTTGGGAATTAGCAGTACACTTTTTAAGCCTGAAATAATTTCAATATAATTTCCAGAAATCCGATTTCACGTATTTTTTTAATGGGTAAACTCATCTTCCCCAGCACTCATTGACTTACTAGCTTCTCACATCGTGCGAAAAGACTGTTATGACGTCTTATTTTTCTATTTTATCCAACTTTTACGTGTTCCAAAAACATTACGTTACTTATCGTGCGTTTCAGGTCGTATTCCTCGCGGTGGCCGCAATGGTCAGAGCTGAAGCCGAAGCAGAAGCAAAGGCAGATGCCAAAAAGAAAGAGGGTGGACCATACATACCTCAAATCGTGAGTCATGGGGCTGCTTACGCCCACACACCTGGGTACGGTGGTGTCCAGAAAACTGTTGTGAAGAGCATCTCCCCTGGGTACGGTAAACAAATTATTGGAAGCTACGGCGGCTACGGTTACGACGCCCCTGTCTACCAAACCGGTTACACCAAAACTGCCGTAGCTCCCATTGGGTACGGAGGTTACGGTTACAATGGTCTATACGGAGGCGGAATCGGGGGTGGAATCGGAGGTGGAATCGGGGGTGGAATTGGAGGTGGAATCGGTCTTGGCCATGGTATCGGAGGCTATGGACCCGGTCTCACTGGTTTTGGTGGCTACGGTGGTCCCATCGGTGGAATTGGCGGCTACGGTGGTCCCATCGGTGGAATTGGTGGAATCGGTGGAATCGGTGGAATCGGCGGAGTAGGCGGTCTTGGTGGCGTCGGTGGCCTGGGACATGGCGGAATTGGTCTTGGTGGAGTTGGGCCTCTCGGACACGGAGTTGGAATCGGTGGTTACAACGGAATCGGCGGAGGTATTGGAGGAGTCGGTCTCGGCGGTGGAGCTGGAATCGGTTTCGGTGGATCTGGATTTGGAGGAGGCCATGGAATTGGTTTGGGCCACGACGGCATCGGACTAGGCCACGGAGGAGTGTCATACGTCAAAAAGGGATACGGTCACGTTGTTGACCACGGTATCGGAGGAGGATACAAAAAGGTGTCTACGTTCAAAAAATCCTTCGATGATCATAAATATTAACTATTTGTTATAAGTCGAACAACCCATTTATTACTTCCAAAATTGTTGCCGTAGCTACTCAGGTGAGTGTCTCTGTATGAGCCACTCCTGAGGAGGACAGTGACTTTTTGTATATTTTATTATTGAGAATAAAACCTTGCTTCTAGTTAATTTTTCCTTCAGAAAATGATATCCTGGCTTTTTCAACTTTCATCTGGTTAGTGGATTGAATTACAATGTTCATCATTAGGAACTTTATATTTTGCTACAATTATTTCAAAATTAGATGAATCGATACCAACAATATTTTTAAGCCTTTCACCTTGAAAAAATATTGTTACTAAAGGAAGTATGATTAGATCTCTACCAAAATTATCAGAATAGTTATCCCTCGGGAAATTATAAAATTTATTTTGGATAATATAAACTACAGATTAATATTTTCACTTCAATATTCGCAATAACTGCAGTTTAATAATTGAATGAATATAATACTGCATTTCTAAGTCTATTAAATTTATTTTCCGTGATAGCGAATATTTCCCCGACGCCTAAACCAGAAAGTGCATGAGTAAACTAAATTGTGAAGATGAGTGAAATAAATAGTAAACATGAGTGCCAATTTCGAGGGGTTCTTACTATTTCTGTCAAAAATCCTTCACTTTAATTTCTTTGTTTTCGGAGCTTAGTGATGTAAGTGGAGCCACTATAAAATGGATGAACTATAAAATAAATTATATTGATCGATTAATGGTATTTTTATTTTTGATGCCGATTCTTTTATTCCACATGACTCAGCAAGACAAGCTTTGGTGGCAGCTGGTGTTTGAGCTGGAGGCGGATATTGAAGCCCTGTCACTTCTGGTTAAAAATGAAACAAATTTTTGTTCATAATGTGTACATAAAATCGAATAAAATGGGAGACAGTTTGGAAAAGTAATCTACAGGCAGAGAATTAGGTGCAGAAATGAAGCAAAGTTTATTGCAACGCCGTTCCCAAAAAAATGAGAACATAAAAGTCTAGGTCCATCACAGCGTGTCCCTCGAACAGTTAGGTCAATCACAATACAAACAATATTTTCACTAGCTATTTTCTCCTACTAATACGATCAAATATAAACGTGCAAGTTCTGAAAATGTGAATTAATAGTTGTACTAAAAGCATACTGCCATTACATTAAAGTGGAACATACTACAAAAAATTATCTCTTACTTCCTCCCAGTAGTAAATAGCTCTAGGCGCTACTAATGCCACAATACCCTGCGTCTTATGTACTAGCTTTGCACTGCACCAGCGTTTCTTAACCTGTTGTGTCTCTCCTCACACCTTGCTTCACACTTACAGGTGTGCGTGACTTTGCACTCTCTTAGTAATACATTAGTCAAAGTTGGGTCATGTTTCGAAAACGTCCCCAGTTCTGCCTTGCTGTAGCAGTAAACTTAAACTATTTTATGTAGGGCTTGGACCATTAATAATCCACTCAATTTCTTTGAAGGATCGTTGAAGCATGGCGATATGAACATAGGTTTTTAAGATTTATTCTACGAGTAGAGGCAAGATAAAAAGCCGAATATCTATTTTTTCAAGAACATTTTCAAATAAAGAAATTATCTACGCAACAGGGAAACCAAGTTTGAAATTCTTCTATTCTAAATTACACTTTTATTGCACACATGTAATTCAAAATTTTATATAACCAATAACAAGTCTATAATATTTTTTTCTAACACAGAGATATAGCTTCTACTTTCTAGCTTAAGACGGCTAATGTAATACAGAATTATGCTCTGGATGTGAGTTTGCTTATCAATTTCAGTCATGGGGAACATAGCGTCAAATTTTAATATTTCACAATGGAAGACATTTGCAGAACGCACTGACGTAAATATATCTTCCAATTATACACCACTTGGACTACCGGTTCTAGAGTTATGACACAGGATTCTACCAGGGTTTTGTTACAATCGTGTTAGTATCTATGATACTAAAGAGTAGCGGCGGTGCACAGCACTAGTGTCGTGGTCGAGGACAAGTGTTTGAAGGATACGTAGAGCTGCAGAGGATACATGTATGTGGTTGTTTGATGTATTTTATATTCTAATTCATTTCAATGGTGGACTTGCAAGATGAGTTCATACGTAATTGTTCAAAACGAACTATGAGAAAACGAACGAAACTTAATCTCAGTTTCTCACTGAAGACATAGATTTGCCAGATTGGGCTGCGTCTTATATGAATGTAAGTCAAGAGTATTTGTCATAGAATGGTTTTCAAATTAGATTTAAATGTAGGGTTTAAGTAAACGTCTCTTGAGTGAGACACGTGATCTAAATGTAACACTTCAATACTTTCCGTCGATGAGTCAATTTAGATTTTATCAGTCGTCTTTTTTCTTGTAGTCAACCTCCTTGCTCATGGCGATGGCGTGAGCGTTGTGAATGGATGCTGCAGAAAGTAGAGAAGACGGCGATTGGTCAAGCAAGGCCGGTCTCCCGTAGATCGAGTTACTTCCCAGTAGTTTGGAGTTCAGTTTGAATTTATCCAAAGCACTTAAGTTTGAAGTATATAATGCAGGACGAGTGCTGCCATATGCAGAGTACAGTGGGTTCAAGTATGGTTGCGTGAGACCATAAAGTCGTTGAAAATTCAGCAAGTTATTCACAGAGTAGGCATCCAAAGGAGAGCTGTTGAGGTAGTACCAGCTGCTGTCTCCATCTGGCGCCAGTGAGTAAGGCACGAAGTTGGGGGAGAGTCGCCCCAACCCTTCGGCATGATAATTTCCAAGGTAGGGGGAAGTCTTGTAGTGGTTTCCCAAGTTAGAGTAGGGGAGGTGGTTGTAGTATGGAATTGTGTAGGGGAAGACTGACCCACCATAGAGAGACGGGTATGCAGAAGCCGCATTTACGTTGTAGGCAGACACCTGCTGAGAGAAGTGGTTTGGCAGGTGAGTGGTGGACTTCTCCACCACACTCACCAAGTTAGGCTTCGCTTCTGGTTTTGGTTTGGCCTCCGGGTGTGCCTGAATGATGACCAAGCACAGGGCGACAACCTATTGAAAGACGTCGACTGTCAGAAATTATTTGGCTTATATTCATTAATACGAACATTGTGATTATGCGTCAATAGTTTCGTTTACCATTTACTATTAATTATTAAAAAAATTATTTGCAGTATACTGTTAGATACATCGAAAGAGACAAATATCCCATTCACATAAATATCTTATGGATATAATACGCTCTTGGGTTTTCATGGAAATAAACTGGCATGAAATATCCATTGCTCAAAAACCTAAAATTGTTTGGATACTTAAAAATTTGTTCCTCTACTCTCCTGGATACACTCGGAAAGAAATTTGTTGCCCTACTCTCCTCAATACTATCAGGAGTAGTATGACAGCAATATCGTCACACATCTACTGTGCACTTAGACAAGAACTCAGTGCGTGGATTCGTTCTACTGCTGAACCTTTGAGCAAGTGACTACTCACGGCTTTCACTCGATCGCGGCAGACTACTTACCGTGGTGCAAAGTAGGATTCTCATGGCTGGCTAGGGAGTAAACTCAGTAAAAACTAGAATTTTGTTGCCACAATTCTCTACTCAATTAGTAAAACTTTATCCGAACTTCAAGTGTAAGCTCCTTGATGTTTCTGTAAGTGACTCACAACAAAATATTTTTGGGTTGTGATAAAATTTGAAATTTAAGTTCAATTTCGAGTACTGCAGGGGACGCTAAACACTGGAACCAAGTTGAGCTTCGCTGTCGTTTGCTGGAGCTCTTGTGGTGGCAGGCAACCGCTTTCCAGCTTAAATAGCTGCCACTCTCAAAAACAGACAGAAAAAATTTCATTTGCAGGAAGACGTAACCTCTTCTCCATCCTGCGTACTGCATAGGACCAAGGGAATAAGAAAACGAAGGAGAAGAATGAAAAGGAAGCTGTTGATATCGTGACAGGAACTGCTGTAAAGCATTTCAGCGCCATGAACTCGTCTCCTGTCTTCAATGGACTGAAATTGAAGACATGGGCGTCTTTGAGGGGGACTTTAAAAGCCTTCCTGCTTGATGACATTCAGTTAAAATAAACTTTTGGGTTATTGTGAAGAAACGCCGAGTCATTGAGCTGGTCGAGTTCCGTTCGAGCGGCCGGCGTAACGACCGTGGTGGAGGGAAGGTTGGGCTGTTCCTTCTATGCACCACAAACTTAACGCTTAATATCTGCCACTTTCAGCAAAGGTACGTTATTCGAAGACGTTGACTGAAAAAATGTATGTATTGATATTTTTTACCTCTAATAGTTCTTTGTTATTAAGGGTTTTAACCCTGTTGGTGGATTAAAGTTCACAAATTGGTTAGTTTTTATCATTGCAGTGGGTGCATTGAAATTATTATTTAATACATTTAATCCCTAAATTTTGTGCTTGGCTAAAAACTACGAGGGATTTACATGGTATACAGGGAGATTTTTACGGTTATGTTAATTTGTGTCATTAACGTCGTATTTTAAATAGTGAAATACATTCAAACAATTTAAAAATCGATTATCATAGCTGACAGACTTCAAATTACAACAATGCGGTGTCCATGAGGCTCTGGACGAGGCAAGACCTCTCATTTTTTCGAACTAGGCAAATAAATAAAGTAATAAATAGAAGTTGCAATGCATTCAAAAGTATGCAGCAAGACACTAACATATAGGACTTTGCAATCTTAAGATTTAGTAAAGCTCACTGAACATCTTCAATATAGAGAAACATTGCTTGACGTGAGGTCCCATGATGACAGTTTGTTGTTCATTTCATCACTTAAAGTATACCTTATTTCTTTTGTAGGGTGCGCGGTCAGTTGTGTAACTGTTTTTACTGAGGTAGAAAGAAGCCTGCGTAGATTATTAGCTTTCGTACGATCATGCAGACCGGCTAGCTACGTCTGAAATCTATACTTCATAAATTTACAGAATAATCTGTACGCTTCGCTGAGTTTAGAACCAAAGCCTCCTTATTGGTCCGTTAATTAAGACGCTCATTTATGAGTCGCTAGACCTCAACGGTATCAGCTGACCAAAACTTAAAGTCATATGGTTGTGCTGGTCGAAATAACAGGTATGCATGGAGCTTGTCCAGTTGCAAATGGTGGTCGACGTCTGTGTTCAAACAATGAATGATTTTATTGCAGGCACATGGTCATAGATAAAAATACACACACGCAAGGAAATGAACTACCGAATAAAATAACGATGAATCATGTATTGAAAAGAAGTCAAACAGCAAGGGAACACAATAAGAATTGACATTTTTCGACCCAAAATGCGTTGCAAGAACATTTCAAATTCGGCTCAGTGAAAAAATAGCGTTGTTTGATCAAGGCAAGAATTCAAGTTCCTCCTATAAAAATGTCCAGAAAAAACTTAATTCAGCGTGAATCCTCGGTGTTGTGCATCTGCAATTGGAGGAAGTCCCGCTGAATCAGAGGCCATTTGCAAAAGCGAATGGCAACGAACTTCCTGTTCTGTTCGGGATAATTACAAAGTTACCTGAAGAAGTTCAAACTTAATCATTTGAATTCAATCAAGTAGGAATTTTCAATTACGAAATTGAATTAGAAATAATTAAAGAACAACTGGTAGAAAATTGGTCTTACAAATTCTACAAACATAGACAAATCTATATCTGAATACATTAAAGTAAAGAAATATTGAAAAACATATGTGATATTTATATATTTAATATTTGAAAATAATACTGTAGTATAGTGAACCTAAGAAACCAAACGAAAACGTTCATCTGCGCCATTCTGTTTTATTATTTTTATGTTTTTGAGGCTACGTTCCTTAGCATTGAAGTACTTCGGACTGTTCTCCACATAACCTCAGGAATAACATAATTTCTGCTACGTCAATAAATTCATTCCTGGATTTGTATTTGCATACATCGGTAGAGTGGGAAGATGCGAATACTGGTGCATGTAAATTGTAGTGTCCGTAACGGCATGCAGCTGCATATGAAGCAATGGATTCTGCATGCAACTTCGACACAAAGGAGAGGGACTTCCCAATCTTGCCCTCCTTCCACCCTCTGCATCCGCCCAAGCCAGTCACCAAAAAAATGAAACAGCTTGTTGCGCTCCTAATTTTTTTTATCTTTGGCATAGTAACTGGACGATGTAAGACCGCTAGATGTGCTGTTGGCTCGCAGGTAGCGTGGACGGGCTACAGTTGACCGACCGTTGTTATTGACCTTTAATTTTGACTGAATCATTGATCAGTCATTTACTGATCAGCTATCCGCTGATGAATCGCAACACGTGGCACAGATATTGAACATTAGTTCGTGAAAAGAAAGAAGAGAAACTCGAGTTAATAGGATGAATATCTGATAATTACTCCCACTAAATTTCTGACCAATAATTTACAGAAAATTAGAATTTTTTTCATACAATGAGGCTAGCATGCAATGTACACTCGCATTTTATTCGCTGGTCATTCAGCAGAATGAACAATTCACTAAATAAATAATAATATCACTCACACTTCCACTCACTTCAAGATACTATTTTATCAACTCGTACCTCAGAACCCAACCCCGTTTGCGCTGCTATGCCATGCATTGAAATAATAATTTAATACCTATTAGAATTGAATTTACACACCAAGTTCTTATGTTCTTAGTCCAGAAATTCCCATCTTCCCACCACTGTCTTTTCAAATTCAAACTCATATTATCAAAAATCTCTTGATACTTCGCTTGTAGGAGTCAGTAATCTTACTAATGATAAAAAGTTACATCGAGCATACTGTATACGTTGTCTCCAAACCATATCATTTGGGAGTCATACTATCTAGACATGTATTCTATATCAATTTGTAGAATTCAGCGTGTAAGATTTCAAAACTATAACCATGTTATTTTCGAAGTGTTTTTTTAGAAAAATTGGAGGATTTCTGAGTACACTTCCCATGAAAGATACGTACATGAGAGCAGAACGTATTTTATGGTGACGGCTTGCGGTTGCCGCCTCCTGCTCCCCTGTGCCGAGACGCCGGGTTGCAGTTCTGTGGTTTCCCTTGACCTAACAGGCCATGCAGGCCTTATCAAGTCAATCCTGGTCAGCTCAGACCAAGCCTGCTCATGATGATGATGATGATTATTATTAGCATAACAAAGAGGGTGATGACGATGAAGATGATTATGCAAATATATATACCAAATTACATACTAATGAAACTTCAATACACTTCGTCCAAGAGTTTCCCGAGTGTGGTGGAATAAAATATCGATAAAATCAACTTTATTCTGATATGTCACCAAGTACAGTATCAATCCTGACAAGCCACAGTACATGGAATCGGTTTTTCAAATCTTAAAGCTAATATTTTGAGACTAGTGATGACACTATTATAAAATGCTTACGTTGTAGGTATTATTCATTTCATAGTAGGTGACATAATAGTGATGCACAATGATGTACCATTAAAGTAATTGGTAAATACAGAATGCGGTATATGTATTATGTGGTGCTTATATCATTCCTGATTTTTTCATGAAGCTTTTCTAGTTACTATTATGAAGGTTTATAAATTGATATATGACAAGTGTTTTCAAATGTAATTTGTAGCTTCAAAGAATTCTATTGATAGATAACACTAGTTTACGTTTTACTTTTGGATTCTTATTTCTATGAACTAAAGAAGAGCTCCGCGTACCAAAAAACTGAGGTTATCCCATAAACATTTTCTGTCCAAAATGTGCACTGCATTTTCTGTTCACGCTCAATAATAGAAGTCAGACGATAGTTTTAGTTGTCTCTCGACTCAGCGTCTACTGCCAAGCAAAAATCATTTCAGAACTTTACTTCATAGCAACGGATTATCAATATCAATTGTAAAATCCATGGAACTAGCTTGCTGGAAACTGATACAACTAAGAGTTGTCTGGATCAGTGTTTCTCAAACTATCTAATGTAGCGAACCGGCCGTTTATTCGTTGTGTGTCAGGGACAGGCAATAATTCTTAATAATATCAATTTATAGCTGAAACAATACCGGCAACTTATGGCCTGCAGACAGGTACCAGTGCACAGACCACTACTTGGGTAGCAATGAGCTAAATGATCCTCATTATCGAATTAAATAACTTCCGAGTAGCTTGGTCGACTGGTGAGGGAACTCGCTTGCGATGCGAGAAGACCCGGGTTTGAGGTCCGCTGCCGCGGTGGTCAGTTTGTGTATGACCATCGCTTGGCTAGAATTACGGCATGGGACTTGGGTACCAACCGAAGAATGGGCCAAAAGGCTCGTTCCTATCGCCTCATTCTATTCTATTCTAATAATACAATAACAACTTTTCAAGAGATTGATCGAACATTGCAAAATTGAACTCGTGTGATTTCGTATTTGCAAGTCGTTTTAACAGTGAAAGCTCATTTTTATGAGCCAAAAGATGAAATAAAAGGAATGATTAATGCAGAAGTCATTCACATGATAACTGATGTACTAAAGGTACACTGCTGAGAGGTGTGGGTGTTTGTCCAGCATTAATTTTTGCTGGATATCTCTAAGTGTGTCAAGAAGTCGAAACAATGGCCATTTCATTCTTACACCGGCATAAGTTCACAAACACAAGATTTTTTAGCTCTGTGAGTAATTATAGTGTTTCGTATGTAGATATGAATGCAACCAGGCAATCCAACCAGAATCACCATGACTTCAATTCATACTGCGTGTACAGACATTTTTCAACCGATCTCTGAGATCTTCAGTGATCGCTTAAGGCCTGTAGTTATCAATGCTACAAGTTTTCATCCTACAGTCAGAACAGCTTATTATGAGAAACGCTTGGATTCCGTACGCGTATGAGAAAAAGAGTTTGAAAATACTGCTCAAGTCAAAGCTCTTTTAATGGACATGAGGAAGTAATACACACACAAGCTTCAAACTATATATTCTGTCTTGTTTCTGAATCTATTGCTATGAATCACATTAATTTATATCAATTGTAATTCCTTCGTATTTTCGTAATAGTTCACTGCGTTTCTAAAACTGATGACTCTTCAGTTAACTAGTGGAGAATTTGCTAGTCGTGAATTGATTTTTTCACTGAATTCCAATCATTTGATATTATTTGGTTACTTGGCGTTTTTCTAGAGCTTTCAATTTCGTACGTACTAAGCAATGGAAGTTTCGTTGGTGATCAAATTAACGAACACTGACTTCTTGTACTGTCGCATTGTTGACTACCTTTCTATATTTTGGGCATTGTTTGGTGTTCTAATTTCATTTTTTCTTCGCTTGCTTCGTTTCTTCTAATGGTTTAAACCAAACATGTTGAAGCAGATCTGGATTGTGTAGTTAATTCTCTGATAACTCCAGAGAGTCTCCTCATAATCCAAGGCAACTGAATTGCAGGTAGTCCGCTGACATTCTGAACCATTTGCGTAATTTCTATTAAAATAAATGCAATAATTAGGCCCTACGTGGAGTTATTCATGTATGAATAGTACTAACTCCCACTCCTGATGATCGTCGTGATCTCTATTCTGCAATTAGCGCACAATGCATACAAGCATGCAACTCACAAATAATTATGGGTCCAATGAGACAAGCGCAAAGCTCCGCTTGTGTTCCTTCAGCTACTGCCCTGCTGAAGCAAGAGGTTCTCAGGTGTCCCATTCAGATGAGGACTTCGCCCCGATTGCGATGTACCGTGCAGTTAGTATGACTGCTTGCACTGTACATACTCAGTAGCGCTGCATGAACTGTATATTCGGTAACATTGCTTGGACTACGCAGTCCGGAGAGCTGATTTTAATTTTATAGTCAGTTGTTGTACGCAACTTTGAGCTTATAGAAAATTCTTCAGATTTGAAGCTTAGAATATGCATCATCAACTCACTCTTGTTTAACTGATGCAATATGTCATCTCTCAACCAATCAGAGGTGCTGCTGGTAGAGGTGATACGGTATCAAGGATTGAAGGTGAAAGCGACGATGTAATCCTACCAATAAACCTCAAGAATAACCTTGAATTACCAAAATCATATGCGTTTAACACATTTTTCCATTTCCCCTCTTCTATTCATTTCCGTTTCATCTCTTCTCTGTCGGCACACCCTGTGTAAAACTCTCCCTCACTACTACTGACCTACCGAATCCTATCATTATTTCCAGGATAGACAATAACACAGAACTGAATCAGTTGACCAATAGCTGACCCAGGGTCACACCAAGTCCATTCATAGGAATCACAACATTAGACTTGCGTATTGTACATTGCATCAGTCTATAATCATGTGAATGAGCTGCAGTTGTTCCTTAAAAAGTACAAACTGCTCTTAAAAATCTGAACCACAGATATGTAGACTCGGTCAGTCTGCAGTTTTTGTGCATTCATGCGACCGAAGATTTATATCTACCTAATTCTACTTAGAGATACAGACGGTGTGGGTGATGTAACCGTAATCCGACCAAGCACACCGCTTTGATGCCTGGTGGGGTGTTGGTGTGGGTAAGACGCTCGGTCGTAAATGAGGCGGGCCTGAAACCCCAGGGGCTTAGCTGGTCTCCGCTTATGAACGTGACGTGACATTTGGTTATCTATTGTGAAAACACTTGCCTGAGTGCTCTGCTGCCTACTTCCTTTCCTAAATTATGAGATCTTCAAAATAAATGAGGAATGGCTTTTGATATCGTGTATGATCGTTAAAACTACTCCTATTTGTGGCTGCTATGTTTAAACCAGAAATGTTGTAGTATAATAAGGATAATAATAACATTAATAACTATGTGCTACATTATTGCCGTGGTAATGTTACAGATAGACTAAAACCTGAATTGTCAAAATTTACTGAAGCGCTAACAAATTTATATTACTACTAAAACTCTATAATCATTCCTACTAACGTAATGTATGATAGTTTTAATTGCTCGAACACACATATGTTGTTATCTCACTCCTGCTTGTCAGTTTCTTTGAACGTCTTCAGCTCTCAAGTTTCTTCTTCACCTAATGAGCTGAGGATAAAAAGAAAGACACTTTTCGATGTGGACTGTTTATTATACTGACACAGTATATACTGATACAGTATATTAAGTCGGACGTGGTTCACACGATGTGAATTAAGTTCGTTCGAAGTCGTTCGTTCTCTAGCTCTTAATATTATAGTATAACTACTCGTACAAGCCAAACCTTCCGCCCCAATGTGTGTCGTGGAAAACTACGCGTACTTCATGACGTACTCGTGCTCCTGAGTACTTCTCTGCTTCCTGTTGCTGGGTAAGAACTTGCTTTGCTGGTTGTGCGTTGTGTGTGTGTGTGTGTGTGTGTGTGTGTATGATTTGTGTAATTCTGTGAGCGTGTGTGTATAGTATGTGTAAATCTGTGTGTGAGTGTGTGTGTATGAGTGTTTGTGTGTATATCTGTGTGTATGTGTGTGGTAGGTGTGTGTGTGTGGTAGGTGTGTGTGTGTGTGTTGTTGTATCTGTGCGTATGACTTTGTTGCATAAATTATGCTTGTATGAGTATATCCTTCATGTGGAGATGTGTGAGTGACTAGATCACGTGAATGTACTGTGTGCATGTTTGCATGTACTTCATTTTCGTCAGTGTGTATGTCTTCACATGATTACGTCACGAGAATGCACCAGTATGTTCATGAGTGGCTTCTTTGAGTATATTCATGCATGGCTACTTTATGCATATCTGTGCTCCTGATGTATTGAATACATCAAGCCCTGATTACACGTTCATCAAAATATGCATAAGTGTACCCTGGATTACAGGATTTCCAAAGAAACATTCATATTAAGAACATTTGATTAATAGGCAAATACTGTTTGCTGTTGGTCGGTCCAAGTCCCAGAACCTGCTGCTGAGTCTGAGCAGAAGACACAAAATGTTCGATATGAAGCATGAACTTTAACTTTACGTGCACACTGAAAGTTGAAAGTAGTTGTGTCAACCCTACAACCTCCGCAGACGACTTGTCATCAACTCTGAGAAATAGTACAGCTTGAACCCTTCTCTTCAACATTACATGTGACCTAATATTCGGATGGGAAATGGATTTTCTGGAACGCTGGAGTGGTGACTTCGAGTGGTGACTTCAAATGAGGGCTTTAAGTTTTGCAACGTAAGTGGCGTTATACGTCACAGCGTGACACCACTTTATCTTACGTGATCTTTAATCGCATGACCAAAGTGAGTACACAATAGTAATCTTGAAATGAATGGGTGTAACAGTAGCTTGTATGTGCCCATTTTCAGGCTTCGTGTAGTTTGCGTTCGTTGTACCCTACCATGTGACAGAATCCTCGTACGTGACTGAGGATGGTATGTAACTGTAGATTATTATGCTTACTGCAGTGAAGTCTGAAAATATCTCAACATTATATCAGAGGGAAAATTGGCTTCTTTAAGCCCCATTGAGTAATGTGGCAGTTGTAAAGTGACTCTAGTGCAGCGAACTGCCGAAGACGACTTAGCTACTCTATCGTTCTGGACAATTCGGAATTTGGTTGCTGTATATTAAAGTAATGTTGTACTTAGAAACGGTAGCCATGGTGACCGTGGCCGTGAGAGTGACCGAAAGCCCTCGTCACGTATACGTGACCGTGAGCTCCGTGATATCCGTGACCGTAGCCACCGTAGCCGTGACCATAGCCGTGACCGTAACCTCCTATTCCTCCGTGGCCAAATCCATGATGCCCGTTGCCGTGTCCACGCCCGAAACCGAAGCCGTGCCCATAGCCGTATCCGTGACCGTAGCCGTGTGATGGGTAAGTTTGTTCGTAGCCGTAACCGTAGTAGCCGAGGCCGTGACCGTGACCGTGCGAAGCCTCCGCATCCGCCTCAGCCTCTGCAACAGCCTCAGCCTCAGGATCAGCCTCGGCAGCTGCGTAGCTCAGCAGCGCGAAAAGCGTTACCTGGAATTCATATATAAGTTAAATTATGTTCAAAAGTTAAATAAAGTATTTAGATCTTCGAGACAAGCTCGATATTTTCTGAAGTGTGCTCATTCAACTCCGTTATAAAATGCGTGTATTTGACTTTGCCTAACAAGGTGAGGGCTGCTGGGTCCTTTGATGAAAAACTGAAGAGAAGTCAAGATTATACTGGGCAACACAAGTCAATTACGAGACACATTAGGCTGCCAGAGGACGACGCTAGGCTCTACCATGAATCATGCAGTTTGGTTCTCAACAAGATATCCAATATATGTGTTAATATACACAAATATCTAATTGGTTTTACGTACAAAGTAAAACTGAAGAGAATAAATAAAGTACTGGATTGAATTTCCAGAAAAAAGACTCACGGTATGTTTGTTTGAATGCTATATAAAAGCTAGTGTTACAGGTGGTATAATGAACTGCTCTCATTTATGCAGTTAGCATGACTGACAGGCTTTGTGAGGTGTAAAGGATGTGCACAATACTCTAGAGTCTAGAGTATTGTGCACATCTCTGGACTAACGAGTTCTCTGAGGTGTAGAGGATGTGTACCATGCTGTGGACTGATATATTCAAAATAATAAAAAATAATACTTGATAATCAAAGCAATAAATGAATAAAAAATGAAATTTTAATGCCATGCATATATATATCATGAACAATTACTATCATTTAGAGTACCTTCCACCACTCAAATATTAACAGTTTTTTAAATCGTAACATTAAATTGCTGCTGCAAGCGTTTTAGATTTTTCTTCTGATTTATCGTGAAATTTGCTTGTATATTTTTAGCTCTTCCGCCAGTAAGGACTAAACGGAACATGACTATGCAAGTCTGTACGCCTTTTCTTTCTCTTCCTTACCAAGAAATTTTGGCTTCCTTCCATATTTCGTGAAATAAATGGTTTCATAGATGGGGGTTTTAATCTTATCATAGTTTCACGATTCATAATAGCAAGTGTTTGTTTTCCTTTCCTATTATCAATTAAACTATTCAATAAATCTAATAATTTCCCGGAATAGATTCCAAGTCTATGGAGACCAAGATTCCAATATAGATTTTACCAACCCTATCACGACTTTTTCCCTGGTTCTTCAGTAATAGGCGTTCGTTTGTAAGAATTACGTCCAAAAGTTGCAAAAAATAACACGTCTTCAAAAGACGCCTTTTTTCGTTAAAGGAAATCACCTTTGAGGGAAACATTCACCACAGCATGTAAAATCGTTAGTGAAAACTTGTAATTTTCTAAACTTGTAACTTGTAATGCTTTCCCTTGTGGGAAGATTTCTACAATCATTACTTTGATGGCAAAGTACAGCTAAATATAGTGACATTTTCAGGTGCGCGTGACAAAATACAGCCAAATATACATAGTGACATTTCTAAGTGCGTGTTACTAAGTTCGGCCAAATATAGTGACATTTCTACACACGCGTTACTAACTTCGGCCGAATGAATATGTTGATATTTCCAGGTGCATGTTAGCAAGTACGGCCAAATAAATATAGTGACATTTCCAGATGCGTGTTGCAAAATTACCAAATTACATATGTGTTAACCAAATCCAAAGAAAGCCTTCTCGAAATCTTAATAATCCATCGTTAAAAACTATGCGGCTACTGAATTGTCTCAGAATTTGCATTACAGGGATAAAATTCATCCAGTAACCCAATCAAAACTGCTCTTTGCTCTCGGAAATCATTCTTCAATCAGTAGTTCATTTTTAAATTCGTGTAGAGTTTGATAACCCAGCTATACCCTGGCTGTACCCAAGTAAGTCTGGTTGTACCCAGTTAAGTTAGCTCTGTCTCCTGGCCACACTAATAAAACTATAATAATTCGTTCCTAGGGTCCTTTTTATAATGTGTAATTCTCGTAGTTACCCTCATATACAAAAATGACTTTACACTGTTTCGTGATTTAGACAGAGCCAAGTTAACTGATAATTGAACCTTATAAAAAATAGCACTAAATCTGAACTCCGATTTGCAATACGCTACTTTTAAATTCAACAAGCCTCTATTTATTCAAAACGAATACACTGACAGATTTTATTGCGGTGACTTTCTATAGACACGCAGAGATTGTTTTAATATTTATACACTGTCGCACCAGCAGTAGCTTCATGTCGGTGGAGAGCAGTGGCGGCGGAAGGTGATGGCAGAAGGGCAGACAAGCTGCGAGTGATGAATAGAGGGAAGGTCGAGCTGCTTTTATATCTTGCGGTTGCGACCTTCCCTCGTATCCAATCCTGGTCACAGAATACTGCTCTTCAAACGAGGCGGGAATTCTCCTGTAGTGATGCTTACAATTTTTTTTATTGAGGACGAGGTCTTTTGTCCTTAGCAGTACAGTTTGTTTCGTTAAAATATCAGGACACACAACAACCAAACTAAAGTATGTAATGCAAGTTGTAATAAATATGACTTAGGTGAATTATCACTAATCGAAATCAACGTAAATCTTTACGATTACACTTTCACTGAGCTCTTACGAAGTGCTGACTACGATGGAATTTCTTCCATGTATTGTAGTTTGGAGTGAGTAATGTTTTATCTTCAATAAAGGCTCCAATGTTCCTGGAATTCCCAGCACACGAATACTGAAGAAGTTGTGCCGATGCCAAAGTAAAGAAGTGCATCTACTCTTTATGTACAGGAAATTTGAAGTTACTGCAGGCGATTAAATATTAAAACATTACTAATCACGGAAGTGAACCTCGTTACTTAGGCAGTAAATCTGGACTTGTTCTTACTGACACACAGCCTCGTGTCTGGACACACAGCTGCGCAGGTCCGTTGAAATAAAATTTATCTCCATACTAAACCTGAGAATGAAAAATGAATCAAGAACTACAACTTCAATCTTAATGTTAAATTGTTTTGTTGCGTAAATTGTTATGAGACATAACATTAATGCGGAGACATATGAGTTACATTACACAATCAAATTTTGCATAGGAAACCGTACAAATTTATAGTTCAATTCTTTTCGTTATACTTCTAGCAACATCCATGGTTCCTATCATCCAGACCATACTCTACATCCACCATCCCTGTCATCCAGACCATACTCCACATCCACCATCCCTGTCATCCAGACCACAGTCCACATCCACCATCCCTGTCATCCAGACACGCCTGGAATGATATACTGTCCTGCTCGGCCTCCAAAGTTGTCCTTGAGGATACCGTCTCTGAAGGATGCTGCATCCTTGCGTCATCCCCGCCCGCTGGACGCAGCCACGTCAGTTCGTCTTCGGAGCTGACAACGCTGAAAGTAGTCTGGAATATTTTAAACATCACCATTCGCTGGAGTAACGCGTTCTGGGATGCTTTGCTGTTTCCCATTCAATATAAATATTTGTCCTACTGTGTTTTGGTTACCCTGCACTACGACTGCTCACTCTGGAATGCTTTTAAGTCTTCTGAATAACTTTTTGTTTTATACTGGGTACAAAATTTAATGACCATAATGTACAGGACGAGTTGACATTACGTCAGTACAATGCGCAGCTTTTGGCTCCGGATTCTGAATGCACAGTACTAAGAAAGTTAAGGTGCTGGATCACACCTCGGACCAAAACTCCAAAGAAAGGACACTCAAACGCTCGTCGTCGGGTCAACAATTCTCGTTCGAAGCACGTTTGATGGTCAAGACAATCGTGAAAACTACAAAGAATAACAAGTATCAATGATGCTGTTAAAAAATGAAAGATCACAAGGGAGAATTAATTTCGAATTCATTAAAAATTTGAATTTTAATTGCAGTTACTCGAAATGATGTTTTCATTATGGTTAAAGTGAACTTCCAGCTGAAGAGTACAATTCAGCATAGTTACCTCAAGTATTAATTCGGCTTCAAAATAGAATGGGCGATCTATCACAATTTGGTAGGTCACCCCACCCAAAGTTTTCCCCTACAGCTCACCCGCCACAAGCTTCACTCTTTTACCCACAAACAGTTTCCCTCAAGGGCCACAAATGAGATACCATTCAAGACCCGTAACATTTGATTTGGACAAGCTGTTCTTCTTATCTTTCTTTGTGCGTGAGGCATTGACCATCGGCGGTAGCGACACGCCCGTCCATTAAATACCTTATCTTCATAATATTTCCCTTGACTTTGCCTTGACTATTCACTTTTATTAGCGTTGATTGTCCGTCTCTTGTCACGATGCCGTTATGAAGCAATATGAAGGAGAGAGACTTTCTCCATTACCGACTTGCGTGTGACAGGAACACAAATAGATTAGGAACAGCCAATTACTTTACAGTCTAAAGCAGCGATCCTTAACCATTTTAGTAACAATGTTTAGTTTCATGTATGAAATTTATCTGCAGACCAGGTAGCAGCGAAATAGTTCCCATCACTGAGGTAAGGTCAGGCTTGAGTTTCCGCGCCATCGGCGTGGCTGCGTACTACAGACTATCATGCTCAAGTCTACTGCCTGGGGAGAAATATGAAGCCAACTGGCAGTGAGGGATCTAGTAAAATTTCACTACTCTATGTGCTTTTTATAAAAGTATGACATTATCCTGACCAAATTTCCATAATGGAGGTGAAATGCCTACGTATTCTGTGGTATTTTTCACGAGATGGACGGATAGCAACCTTTAAGACAGGGGTGTTTACGCCCAGAAAAGACTGTTCAGTTCTCTTGTCATCAAAGACTAGTCTTAATTTTATAAACGCTCAACCCTAGAGTTCCTCGCTTTTATTATTCAAGCTATCTCAACGATAAACCATTCAGCTGTTACTAAGGATCGTACTCCGTAACAAACATTGCCTGCCTGAACTTGGAAGAATACTTTTCTTGTCATTTCTGAAAAATTATTCGCACATTCATTGGGTTTAAATTATCTAAATCCACACGTATTGTCGAAGAGTCCTCGATAGTTTTTTCTTCTTGATCTCTTCTGCAACAAACTCTCGTAGGACAAGCGTTAGTTAAGTAATTGTTCAAAGAGTAAGAAAGAGTATATATATATATATATATATATATATATATATATATATATATATATATATATATACAACGCCTCATGAAACGCACTCCTCCTTAGACAGTGATGCTGCATACATACGCCAGTTACAGAAAAAACCTTAGAATAATTCTTTATATGATATTTGACTCAACTCTGTACCCCTAATAAAAAGAACCAGAATAAATTTTATTTAGGCATATAATTTGAGTTCCAAGCTGAACTGTGTAGCCTGTACAAAACTGCCACAAATATTCAATACGCATCCCCCACACATTTATGTACACAGGGTCACTGTCCTGCTCAGTTACATACCATTTATACTCGGCAGTCGAAATTAAACGTTGGGTTCTCTTTTTAATGTACAGAATCAAGCTGTTCTTTTGTGCATTGCCAGCTTCAGATCTTTATCCAGGGTGTCAAGGCCAACGTCCTTGCTTTCATTTGAAAATAACGACCATAGCAAAACGTTGTTCAATGTTTCCGTTTTTTCAGGCCATGAAGGTTGTTTAAGGTCTGTGTCTCATGTCTCAGCAACTGGATGCTTCAGACACGAAGATAACACATCTACTACACCACACCACACTACACATCACTGCACAACATTTCACCACACTACACAACACTACACAGCACTACACAACATTTCACCACACTACACAACACTACACAACAACACACCACACCCCACAATACCACATATAACACCACACCACACCGCACAATACCACATACAACACCGCACCACACAATATCACATCATCATCAAATAATTATCTTTATGCACTTGTGTTTCTGCTAACGCATGAGAAGCAGACACAAACGGCTCTAGCTATTTAATGTACAGGTTGAAGCAACACAACCTCCTCTTTTTGAACGGAACTTTCTTTGAAAAAAAGGATGTTCTGTTGCTTCAACCTGTAGTACACGAATCACAAAAGCATCAGAAATGCACATAACTCTGATAAAACCACTTCAGTGTTGTGGCGTCTCACGCAGCAGTCCACGTGCCTGTTCATCATTGTCCTACACGTACACCACATATCAGTTGCAATGACTCACATTACACAGAGGTCATGTGTTGGGAACACAATAAGCCTCATCCATAACACCATTGTTTGTGTCGTTAGAGATGTGGACACAAAGTCTCTGTGCTGTCTTTGACTTGTGTTGAACCTGCAAGCTGGGGCCGCTGACGATGCAGCAAACAGTCACGCTTTGCGTGAAATATTTGCGCATCAAATATTTCCTTTAGTAGAATATCACCTTCTGAAGTATTACCTTCGGATCTGCTAACCTATCGTGAAACATTACCCTCAGATGCAATGTTGCCAGACGGTGAATGTTACCCAATGGTGAAGTGTCACCAGACTGTGAAATGTTATCCTATAGTGAAGTGTCGCTACATTGTAGATGTTATCTCATTATGAAATATTACTCTGTCATTATTAATTAACGTATACAATGTCTGTCCACCTTTCACCAGACACATATAAATGAAAATCTCGTAAGTTAAAGTACATTAGACGTTGTGTGGTTTGTGACTTTAAGCAAGTTTGTATGATTAGTTCAGTTACACGCTGTATGATGTGTGACCATTCAAATAAGTTTGCGTAGTCGAGCAGAACTTGACAATCAGCCTTGTCTCTGGTGTGATTCAGACACAATCATGCGTAACATTGACAAATTCTCAACAAGTTGTGAATGTTCAATGTAGAGTGAAACATTGACGTATTGTCGAGGGCCCCGTCAAACATGGGATGGATTCTCAGGTCTCACTAGAGGAACCGATAGCACACCCCGTGACTGTACAAAGTTACAGCTTTTAAAATAATATGCTTTCCAGTCAATAAGGAGAAATGAATGACAGATCTAAGTGCATTTTACTTGAAGTAGGAATATGAAATATATTAGAGGCAGGCGTTACCCTGAACTAATAAATCAAAGTTGCATCAACAACACAGTTCCACTACCTCTCATGCCTGTGTTGGTGTCCCCACCAAGGAACCATCATCGTGGAATAAAATATTTCACTTGTATTTCAGAAATGTGTATCTTTTTCTACTGTAGTCAAGTCGTTAAGCGGCTTGACTTGGGTTATTAAGTCCCTGGTTCGAACCTCCGACACTCGAATTTTCTCCTGCTTGTGACGTAAGAGATCAGGAAAACTGACGGACTACCTGACTTAAGCAATTTCCTCAAACTTTCAAATCATCACTACGTGTCCACTACGAGCCTCTACCTCATGTCACAACATAAGATGGACAAGAACAGTCGCTGGAAGCATGATCACTAGTCTTAAGATCTTAGCATTAAAAATTGAAAAGTCAATGCATATGTCATGTATACCCGATTGGAATAGAGTTTCTTTCTTCTTTCTCTCTTTCGCAGCTGACTTTACAGGAATGACAAGTTGCTCAACATTGCAATATCGCTCGTTGACGTTCCAAACCAAACTCAATTTTTTCTAGAACATCCCGACGTTCTGTTCAATTTGATCGCTTCAGAACATCTTGCTACAGCTGCAGAGTCGCGTGCATGATGTTTTCATGATCCTATTTAGCGATAAATGAACGTGCGATGTTCCTCGGACGTTATAATGCATAAAATATTCCTCGTACATGGTAATGCTTCGATTACCTAGCAAACAGAACAGCTTTCTATGATTCACGTAATTGCCGAGCCTTAAACAATTATGATAACTAAGGGTAATAATAATTAATAGTTAATCAATCGCTAAACTTTATATAAAGCCAAAAACAATTGACTCATTAACCTGATACAGAAAGATCAGATACTGTTTGCTACTTCTACTGCTTTAATCTACTGCATACAGTAACTGCCCGCTTCTAGTGCTAACATATATTGCCTCCATTTACTGCTTACGTCTACTGCTTACATATCCTGCTAACTCCCGCACGTACGTGTTCTTTCAAATTTCAGTTGGACGTTCCGATTCATAAAAAAGTCATTTTTATATAAGATGTCTCCAGTTTCTATTTCTTAAAGTAATCATAATGTCCGTAATGACCATGGCCCAATAAGCCAATTAAACCGTGCCCGTAACCGTACCCAAATCCGTGTCCGTAACCTATACCGTGGCCGTAGCCAAAGCCTGGTCCAATGCCTCCGTAACCGTACAGCCCATTCCCATAGCCGAGATGTCCGTAATCGTAGTGGCTGTGATCGTGGTGGTGGATGTGCATGAGGGGAGCGCCGTACATGAAACCCCCTATCCCAATGATGGCTGAAGCAGGCCGTAGCACCGTCACAAGCAGACACAGGGCGTACAGGACCTGTAGGAATTGAGAAAATTTGAGAACCTGGTGCAGCTGATCACATGGTGCAGCTGAGCATCTGGTGCAGCTGAGCATCTGGTGCAGCTGAGCATCTGGTGCAGCTGATCACATGGTGTAACTGACATGGTCAGCTACACTGACGAAAAGTCATTGCCGGCAACACTGCAGCTTCACAAGCTGTGGAGTACACATTTCCGCGTTGGTCGGCCCCTTCCCTCCGTCAGCGCTAAGGGAACAACTTGTTCATCATCCGTAAATTAAATAGTTGATGGATGTAATCCCGAGAGGCTTGTGTAAGACTTTTTCTTTTTGAAGAAAACCCACTTCATTGAGTGACAACTTTGTTGGCCCTTTGCAACTATTTGACTTGTTTGAATATCTCCTTAACGTTTATATTTTTATACTGAATTTTATATTTTTATAAAATTTGGTCTATTGAATGAACAATCATGTATCATATATAAATACGCGAACTTTTAAGTTTTTAGAGTAAAATTTTCAATAAGACGTCAAGTCAGATTTGAAACAAGGAGCATAATCGTAACTTGACCCAAGTCAAGCACCAGGACATGTCGATGTCGACCTTACTGTATATGTATTTTGCACCAGTTTTTGGTTGGGAGTTTCGTGACCTGCATCTTTCATCGCAACTTTTGTTAGGAAGCGTCATTGCAAAACTCGAAAAAACACGTGTTCAATTAAGGATGCTCTTGAAACGTATTATGGTATTCAAGGGCCGCAAACAGGGACCATAAACAGAGAGCCTAAACAGGAAGCTGTACCAGGAAGTTTTAAATAGACGACAGCAAATAGGAGGCCGTAAACAGATAGTCGTGAACAGGAACCTGTAAACTATTTGACGTTCCTTCACTTTTATTTCCCTCTCTAGCGTATCTTTCCAACATGATTATTTTTGTTCATTCTTAAATCCGCTAAATAATACTGAACTTTAACTAGTCTTATTTACCAATACATAACACAACCCTCAAATCTACTAGACAGTACTGAATTTTGGCTTGAATTATATGGGTAATACGAAAATGCTAAGTGCCCCTGTTTTATCAGTACTTACCTGTTGCTGCTATAGTACCTGTAAGAGAGAGAAGGTATTGTACACAGAAGCAGGGAAAAGTTGTGCCAAGAAATGGATGAGAATATGAATGTCGTTACAACGATATTGAATCAATCTATAAGAACTTTACGTTGACGTCCCAACTCCACTGATTCTAGGATATACGTGCAGACTTCTTGCAGAATCCGGTTGATATCCCGACACTCCTTATTATGTACGACTTTTCTCCCGACTCTCTCTTCTCTGACGCCATGATGATGGATGAAGCTTGGACCCCGACACAGTGGAGGCAACAAGATGAGGCCAACAAGCTCCTGAAGTCTGATTCTCGTCAGGGTAAAGACGGCGAAACAAGGTAGCGGCAAATGGTCGAATTGCCCTAATATTTGACCACCGAATCGTTTTAATGTCATCCACGACGTGTTAATTACAGGCAAAATATTACAAAATCTCCCCATGAAAAATAAATTAACTTTTTGGCACTAAATTGTAGTTTCAGATCTTGTGTTTATGTACGAGTATAGACCTCTTGTAGCTCATCGGAGGGCGCCCAACTGCCGCTGAGCCTTTCTACATGAATACACTTAATACACTAATGCATGTGCCACTCTTTTTATTCAAATATCGTGGTCAACAAACAGTGCCATGACCAGTAGCGTTGTTGGAGGAAGTTCAAACACTAAACATAGACGAAGCATTGCATATTCCCCAACAAAAACTGGGGGTCATGGTTTGACTTATTTGATATTTTAACACATTTCTTGCGATTGCCTAGCCGGTGAAAATCTTTACTTTGTACACACAGCCACTAGAAAGCTTTGAAAAAATTACAGAACCTAACCAGCTATTCTACCACCAGCTTGGTCGACTGGTGAGCGAATCTGCTTGCGAGCGGAAAGACCCGGGTTCGAATCCCGCTGCCGACATGGTTGACGCGGCTAGAAATACGGCATGGGACTTGGGTAAACAACCGAATAATTATCGAAGTAATTATCCGACCCAAGAATGGGCCAGAAGGTTCGTTCCTATAGCCTCATTCTATTCTATTCTATTCTATTCTAACCTGAGTGACCCACTGGTGGGTCACTTCGCAAAAAATGTGTTAAATAAATGGCAACTTTAAAATTATCCCAAGTCCAGAGTCGCTGACAAACCAGCTTGTTTCACCTCCTTGTTTCATTCGATTTCATTGATGACATTGAAAATAAAGAGTCTTTTTGTTTTCACTGTCGTCATTTAATGAGAAAGTTTTATTCAAGAAAAAATTCCTTTCTTAAATATATCGAACAAATAAGCAACAACGGAGAGTATATTGGAAGCTTTAATGTTGAATGATAAATGGGGAAAGTTAGCTATCCGGCAGTTAAGTGAGAAATACATTTTTTTGATTCACGTGTTGGCTGTTTGAAGGTGATGTACCGTGGACAAATAAACCGGTGTCAAATTATCAATAAAATTAAATGGTACACACATAAGTGAAAGATTCATGTTCAAGTTGTGCTATCGTTGTCATTTCTAGGAAACGTAAATAGTACAAAAACCTTAATAAAGCGCACAAACTTTTAGTCAATAACCGCAACACATAAGTTTAAAAGAACTTTTAAATATCATTCAAAATTGCGTATTTTATCTTTTCGGGATACGACTAAAGCTCCTTTACGTGTACACGACGAAGGTGAGTCAGTAAAATATAAGAGTATTCAGAACAATATCAAATTTTGCCTCTAAATCATACAAAAAATCGTAAAAAATGCATGTGTTTTATTATATGAAGTTTATAGAAGCAATGTTCGAATACATTTGTGCCGGTATATGCAATATTAAAACATTGGCAAAAAAATTGACACCACACACATCTTATTTTTCCTGCGAAACACTCTTGGATGCAAGACAAACGGACTTGACTTAATCTCAGATTTGAGTATTTATTGCGCTGTCTTGTATCATAGATATTCAAAGTGGCCAATTCTGCCCAGAACCCGGCTAAGTACATGTACTCAGTACAGGGAAGGAGAACACTCTATTTAGTACATGTTGGATAACCAGTGAAGTTCTAACAGTGGCATCACAACACGCGTGCGGAAAACAAAATTTATTTTCTTTAGTTAGGAGGTTTTCTAATGTTTCCTCGACTCACCAGAGCTCGAGGAGACTCCATGCTTGCTACCACCACAGACGCTTGATAAACAATGGCATGTTCAGCACAGCAGCGCTGCCATCATTGATATCATAGTGAGAACACAATTAGCTTCATTATGAGAAAGTAAGGACACCGAGGCCCTAAATACATAGGGACGAGGTGGGCGAATGTACTGAGTGTAGGACATTGTCTCTATAATTACTCGTACAACGGAAATTCCAGAATTAAACCAAAATCGAGGGAAATAGATACCATGATAAAATATTCAATGCATTGTGATAACGGATCACAGTGTTGTTGAAAGCCTCACTGATGTGAGAACACACGTTAACAAGTTTATAACAAAGAGTGTTGTATAGACACTCGTATGTGTCGTCCTGTATAATAAGTAGACTGTTGAACTTCATCGAAATTCACATAAATTTATGGTTTGTTTGTGTACGAACTGGGATTTGTTTACTGTCTGTCAGTTTAGTGTTTATTTCTTTATTGCTTTTCTATTATTTATTGCCTTTCATACGTCAAACGAGAGTCCGCTACGAACTTATGACTCTCTAAACTTGTAAATGAAGCCCTCTGATTATTACGCGTTTTTACTTCTATAAACTCTTAAACGTGAAAATTCCAGAGGTTTTTCTTGGATAACGGAACTAATCTTACTTCTTGTGTTCTCAAATCAAGTCAAATATATTGACAAACTTGTCAGGTGTGTCGACGTTCTTGCCGAACGACGTTTTCTTGGCACCTCTCCAGTTCCGAGACCTGAACCTCAAGCTCGAAACTTGAGGAACATCCGACGCACCTGTCGAGCAGATGTGCCTGCTTGTCATTCAGACCTGAAAAGTTTACTAGCACGTACATGTAGTGTTAATAGTAAGGACAGGCTTGTATTAAAACTGCAACACTTTCTACAGACCAAACTCTGACAGAACTGAGTCGTCCAAGAAGAGGCAGCGCAGGGTGAGAGACATCTGTGCACCTACGTAGGCAATTATTTTTGCAGCTTTCAATCAAAATTGATTTGAAATTTGAACGAGTAGGACAAAAACACGTCATTCAAGATGTTGAATGGACTTTCACCCGAATCATCAAGCGCCCCTACGAGCTTCTATTTAAAACCACATCACAGAGGACGGGAACAGTTACTGGGAGCAGCATCCCTACAGTATATGACCCCATGTACTGTACTATACTATACTGTCTGTGTGATGCATCGGAACAAAGTTAACTTCTTCTTTTATTTGTTGATGAAACCCGCTGTTTGGAGAGGCCTACTCCATGTAGGGAGGATACGTAGCTAGGATACGGCACTCGTCCTCACCTACGCGTGCTGCCGCTGAGCGCTCAGTCAGTCACGCGTGTCAAGGGAGATGATGCATCGCATGGTGGCCTCCACAACGCCGCTCCGATGTTTGCATGCGACCTTCCTGTGCTGTAATTTGAGGTGACAGAGACATCTCTTCGCTTCTTGTGTGCTCGTAGTTCTGACACTGCGGTGTTCAGCTATGCATACTATGAATGAGCGACATGACAGCAATTCCAGAGTACTTGAATACTTATGTTATTTTGACTTATGGAAATGCTACGTTCTCGACAACGCTAATAAAATTATTTATTCATTGACTCTGCGTAACTTCAGATTACGCATAAGTACCTAAGTCTTACTTTGTGTCAGGAGTAACCGCTGATCTAACTAATTTCAAAGCCTCAAACTCACGAACAACAAAATTTTGAGAGCTTTCTTTCCAGTATAACCTTATCTTCTAATTTAGATGAATTTTTGTCCATTATGGTACGATAGCTGATAGAAAAATTTGGTGTCAATCCTTACGAAATGAGTAATAGCAATGCTCGAGGAATTCATGTCTTTCCCCAGTAATTGTTGTCATCCATATCATCAAGCAGATGCTTATGAGTAAAGCATTTATATATATAAATGCACAAATGTGCCTCGTAGACCCACACGTGAAAATTCACGTGTCTTTTACTGCATTTGTTCATTTGATTTGCCAGTGGACTCGAGCTCTGCGAAGGAGTTTCCACATTGAAAGGTATGCTGTTGGTATCCACAATACAATGCTTACAATACATGTATACCCTACCGAATTTTCTCCTATCTAAATCCTTAGGAACGTGACAGAGGGTCGGACCAAGCAAGCAAGCAACAAACTGTGTATTATTATACTAGTGTACCCGTGCCATCTAAAATGATGGCAAATACTGTTGGAAAGATATTAAATAAAATTACAAATAAGAACGCAATTAAATATATTTAGTTTTATATATATTTACAAAGGCATATCTTTTATATATCTTGCATACTGATCGCACCTGTTGCCTTACAACAGCTTGTTGTTCTTGAGATAATCTTTCTCTTGCTCTTCTTTTTCGTTCGAGTGGAGTTTCCATGCTTAAGCTTATTTCAGAGGTAAGTTATTTTTCTTGTGATAGTAATAAACACTTAGAATATAGTATTTTGAGCCGTAGTAGAAGTAGTCATAGCCATTCGTGTCATATCCTAGATACAGAAATTCAGCATTACTGAAAGCAACTGCGAGCTTGTGTATGTATATTGTAATATGCAATACCAAGCCAAACTCGCTATCCACGATACGGACTTGAGTATATAAGGTTCTGCTGACTTAAGAGCGTGACACGAAACATATAAATAAGTATATAAATAAATGTATGAATAAATGTATAAACACACGACGGTCATTCTTAGTATTAGATATTGTAATAGTGGAATGCGTGTTTGATGTCCCTCACTAAGGGCAGGATAGGAAGAAATTCAAATTTCTGAAATTTAGTAACCAAAATAGGGATTTATCTGATCGATATTTTAGTGTAAAAATAACAATACTTCAAAACCATACATTTCTTATAATTTCAATGTGCTTTTTATGAGCCACACATTGTATTGTGGATACCAAGTACTCCAGATTTGTATAAAATGCGTGATTTTTTCCATTTTCAGCCTTCGTCCCCTTCAGTATGAGGACTCCTTTAATTTCAATAATCCATGATGATGATAGTATTAACACAATTTATCTAAAAAATTTCATGTGTGGGCCTACTAACAGTTTGATGGAACTGCTGAAAAATGTTAAGTGTGGAGTCCTGATTAGGTGAACACAAGGTTAATTGCTCCGAGGCTCCTGGTGCGACTTTGCAGCTCTGCATTGACTTCTACACCACCTGCTTTGTGTGGAGATCTTCTAACGAACACATCAACACAACAACGAATCAATAGATTAACATATCAACACAACACCAAATCAATAGATCAACACATCAACACATACCAATGACTTCATAATGATTTTATGATAATATTTCGACGTTCATGGTTCTCTTTTAACACTAATGGAAACATGCTCTTTGAATTATAAATAGCCTAGTCGACCCACACATGAAAAAATTCCCGTGTTTTTACTGAATTTCTTCGTTTGATTTGCCAGTGGACGCAGGCTTTGCGAAGGAGTTTCTGCATTGAAGGACAAAAAAGCTAATAACGGAAAAAATAGCGCAATATATAGAAATACTATGCCTTTGGTATCCACAATACAGTGCTTACAAAACATGTATATCCCTTCCTTTGAGAAGTCAATATTTAGCCTAAGATAAATACTTTATTTCAGTTCTTTGGTAATGCCTCGTTTCCAATTAATTCCCCTATCTAATTCAGCAGTCAGGGGACACCAAATACATTTATTTATAAATAATTACACCATGGCTTTTGTTATATGGTATGTAAAGTATTATAATATGAAGTTGATAAACTTGGAAGATAATTATAAATGAAATAATAAAAAGACCTTAAATGTTCGATAAATATTATTTGGTTACTATGTAGGCAGGATACATAATTAATGTGAAAAGATGAGACACAAAATATATTTATCAATATGAATATATAAACACATTGAATTTTATTACATGTAGAGATTTCGTAGTGCTCTCGTTCCATCAGACTTCTTCATCAGCCTTAGATATGGCATCTCTGAATTTTAAAATCACTAGATCAACACGTGAAAAATCACGGTTTTTACTAAATTTTTCATTTTAATTTGCCAGTGGACGCGGGCTTTGCGAAAGAGTTTCCCCATTGATGGATGTGCCTTTGGTATCCACAATACAATGCTCACAATACACGTATACCTTACGAAATTTCCTCTTATCTAAATCCGTAAGAGCGTTTATTATACAGGGTGGCCCATAAGTAAGGTACCGTTTTAAAACTATTTTCAATAAAATCAAAATTCCGAAAACAATAACTCAATTTCCAAAATCTTTGGCCTCATACTAAGTGGTAGCCAGGTTACTGGTCAAACTGATTTGAAACATTTCTTAATATTTTAAATCAATCAATATCATCATGAATTGCCAAAGAAAAATGATGCAATAGAATGATTTCTTGTATTTCTTGAACTTTATCCTTGTTGCTATGAAAGCTATCGATTAGAAGAGTGTAACATACGGACAGAGGGACGGACGCTGCTCTTATTATAGTGTAGATTACAATAATGCAATGTTTGCAAGGACTTGTTCGTTGATTGTGAAGCTGAATGAATTCTATTTCATGTATTTCAGATAAAAACGTAATCATGAGCATCCATGCTTCTGCTGTATTTCTTAAACGTTCAGAAGCAGAAAAATAAACATCAAAAGATGTCAATGGCCGTACCCGCAGTTAAGAACTGCTTTCTTGTGGAACTTACTTATATTTTCAGAGACCCGCCTATTTCCCATTGAAAAACGTCCGCGCAAGAACTTGTGAACCTTGACCAGCGGTTTAGAACCATTCATGTACAATGTTGTTTGAAAATCTATGGTCTCTACGGCCTCTCCTCCTGATGTTCACAGAGTCCTGTTCAGTACTGCTGACTCCGATTCAGTACCGCTGAAGGTGGTTCAATACCACTGAGTCTGATTCAATACCACTGAAGCTGGTTCAATACCACTGAGTCTGGTTCAATACCACTGAGTCTGGTTCAATACCACTGAATCTGATTCAATACCACTGAGTGTGGTTCAGTGCCACTGAATCTGATTCAATACCACTGAGTGTGGTTCAATACCACTGAATCTGATTCAATACCACTGAGTGTGGTTCAATACCACTGAATCTGATTCAATACCACTGAGTGTGGTTCAGTGCCACTGAGCACGAGATGATCCTCATGCTGAGTGTATGAGAAGGTTGCAGCTCACGGTCACTTAGCGTGGCTTCTTCTTGTGTCCGACCAGCGGAACTGCACGGCATGACCTCCCCCTCTCCCTCTCTCCTGAGGGTGGTGAGGGACATCTTCCCTCCCGTGAATGCCGTGTCGTGACCCTCACTGTGATATATATAAAGCAGAGCCACGCAGTCACAGTCATCACAGTCAGCGCAACTTGATCTCGCCTGCACATCCTGCAACATGAAGCTTCTCTTGGTGAGTGCGTGGACACCACCGTGAGTTGGTTCTCCTGTAGGACACTTGTGCTCCTGTAGGACACGTAGTCCTCCTGCAGGACACTTGTCCTCCTGTAGGACAGTTGTCCTCCTGCAGGACACTTGTCCTCCTGTGGGATACTTAGTCCTCCTGTAGGACATCAGTCCTCCTGCAGGACACTTGTCCTCTTGTAGGACACGGAGTCCTCCTTTAGGACACTTGTCCTCCTGCAGGACACGTAGGTCCAGTTGTCCCTGGAAAAAACTCTCTTGCAATACGCAGCTCTTTTTCGTAGATGTTAGTGTAGTTTACTGTAACATTTCTGGAAGTTAAAAAAAATAAGTCGTGAAGAAAAATTAGTATGATCGTAATGAATCATCGTTTGAAGATATTGTCATTTTGCAAGAAACGAGCATGGTAGCGTGGGTTTTTTAAAATGTTGTAAAGCATCAAATGTTAAACAAATAACATTATTCTCAGTCTTTTGGATATTATTTACTGATGGTATGCAGGAGAATAAAACAGCTCACTGCATTTCAGAGGTAGTATATGATAAAGATATTTACCATTATTAGCTGTATTCTATCGTTTAAACTCGTGTTTTGCAGTTACTCGAGAATAAATATGCAGGTTTCAAAACATTAGTTGCATCTTCCGTAGACTTTGTAACTCAATATTGTTTCAATGATGAACATTACTGCTCCGTTAGGAACATGTGGATACATGCAACAGAATAATGAACTGAAACGCAGGCATAAATTTCCGTTGTTTCATGTAATCACATTTTTGTTTGTCTAAAAAGTAGAGTTTATACAAACCATAAAAACGAATTTGGTTAGGAATTAAAATGCGCAATCGATTCAATATATCTATAACCCAGATCACACCAAGATAGAAGAGTAGAAACTAGAATTGGATACAGAGGGGGTAGAAATGAATGCAGTACCGTGAAATTTCATTTTGACTGAATGAAGTTTTTATTAAAGTTTTAATTGAAACTTCCCTTTAAAACAATCCAGTTCAGAAGCCATTTTGACAATGCGCTCCTGTGTTCTACGACCGAAGAAATTAACGCACTAGAATTATTTAAGATCAAGTAATACACTTTACAGTTCTTAACAATTACCTGCTTATCAGGACAATGAAGAGGAGAGAGAAAGAGAAGATCAAACACCTGGTCTACCTTCCTTAATTCTTTTTAATTCTTCAGAAACTCCTTAGAATGAATGGCACATATTTTCACATATTTCCAGTAGCTGTGGATGATAATTAAACTGTAGAAAAAGTAAAGTTGGAATTTGGATGGTTTATGGTTGTTATATGCTGTGTTCCCTTGCAGATCTCCCTCGCTGTGGTGTGTGTGAGCCTGGCGGCAGCTGAAGCAATTGCTGAAGCCAAACCTGAAGCCGAGGCGAAGCCTGAAGCTGAAGCTCTTGCTTCATTCGGAGGTGGTTACGGTCATGGCCACGGTGGTTACGGGCACCGCCAAGGCTATTACGGCGGCCATGGGTATTATGGACATGGAGGTTATGGCGGACACCATGGTTATGGATACGGACACCACGGAGGATATGGACACGGTTACGGGCACAGCTACGGACATGGTGGTTACGGACATGCTGGATACAGTCACGGTGGCTACGGACATGGTTACGGATATGGAGGATACGGACACGGAGGATACGGACATGGTGGCCATGGATACGGTGGTCATGGTGGTCATGGTGGTCATGGTGGTCATGGCTACGGGGGATACGGTCATGGAGGCTACGGTCATGGAGGCTACGGCTACGGAGGCCTAGGAGGCTACGGAGGCCACGGAGGTTACGGAGGTTACGGAGGATACTACGGGCGATAAAGGCTGACGAAGTTGTCTGTGCTAACGACGTCACAACGAGCGACCAAACGATTGTTATCGAAGTTACAATTTTAATTCACAATAAAGACGATTCTTTCATTACTCATTGATGGCAACCAAATTCTTATCCTTGCTGTGTTTGTGCTGGCGTGCAGGTATGTCCTTGCATGACGCAAGCGTCATCTTCAGTAGGTGTGCAAAAGTTAATAGAGAGCATTGAACAGACTTCAGAAACTTGCGCTATGTAGAAAATCACTTTTTTGCCAATGCAGAAAATAGCAAATAATGTATTTATGAGTCCATGAACACTTCTGACAACTAAAGCCTCATGCACACTGCCATGGTGTGCTCTGCAACTAGGCGCCTGTCAATTAGAAGGCCGTGTAACGTATAATAAAGGCGTGTAACGTACAATAAAGGCGTGTGACGTGCAATAAAGGCGTGTGATGTACAATAGAGGCGTGTGACGTAAAATAAAGGCGTGTAACGTACAATAAAAGGCGTGTGACGTACAATAAAAGGCATGTGATATAAAAAAGAGGCGTGTAACACATAATAAAGGCGTGTAACGTACAATAAAAGGCGTGTGACGTTCAATAAAAGGCACGTGACGTGCAATAGAGATGTGTAACGTATAATATAGACGTGCGACTTATGATAATGGAACATATCGTATAATAAAGGCTTATGACGTACACTAAAGGCGCTTGACGTATAATAAAGGCATATGACGTACAATGAAGGTGAATGTCGTATAATATAGGCGTAAGACAATAATGTTTCATATATTTCAAACTGGAATAACTGAATTCAATCCATGTGCTTGAAACTTACCTGAGCAGCTGATTAGATTATGCATAATCAATTGCTCTCAATCAACTGAAGTACACATTAGAATTTACTTCTTCGAGTACCACTACAGTGGCATATAATTACTTAGCGTTGTCATTAAGTGAAATAAAGTGCATCTAACTGCTAGAGTTGTGACACTCAACAACTAATAGAAAGTAATAAGCGAGCTGTGCTTCGCGTCTGCTAGTAACAGAATTATTACCCATGCAGGTAACACATGCAATTGCATGCAATATATATATATATATATATATATATATATATATATATATATATATATATATATATATATATATATATGCATGTATACTGTATGGAGCCAAATTACAGCAAGATTTAGTGTTTATTTCAAAAATACATATCAAAGAAAAATAATATCAGTGGCCTAGTAGATATAAGAGCACATGATAGTGTTTACTTCTTTTGCTGATAGTGTAAAATTACATTTAACAAGGGGTTTGACTCGAATTAATGAGCTTAAACTTTTGCCATTTTGCTTTTCTTAGTTTCAGATTTAGCTTCAAATTTTAGACATATGCTTGATTTACGAGTATGCTTGATATGATTGAGTATGTGAAAGTAGCTGTATCTCATTTTCATTTGTAATCTAAATATTTCAAGTCTTATCATAGATGCTTATTGGAAAAAGAATTTTATCACCTTATTTTGAATGTTCCATTAAATTGTTTTAAGTGTATGATACTTACAATCTGCGAGTATACCTGCACGTACATCTAAGAAGACATCTGACTTTGAATAATTTCTTTCTACTGTAGAAATAAACTATGTACCTATGACCAGCAGTAGCTCATTCAGAGGCATTGCTAATCTCCACTCTTTTTCTGATATTATCAACAATATTCGATACAAATTTTACAGTCGTCAATTTTTTCATACGTGCACGCGATGAATACTTGAGATTGTCAGTAGCCAACTCCCAACACATGATAAATAACCAAAATTTTATTTATAGAACAGTGCATTAAACAGTTCCAGTGATGTGGTGTTTGACTGTTGTGCACAAGCGACCATGTCCAAAATGATAAGCTACACGTGACTTAGGTAGCACTGTCGCACACGCAGTGCCAGCCTTGTTGTGTTAGGACCTTTTGTCTCATCGTGTGTTGGGCTTAAAAAACATGTACTCCCTCCGGTCCAAAATTGTTAGTGCATGTCAATTTTCAAGTTGGTCCGGAATTGTTGGTGCATAATAGTATACTCGTAAACCAATACAAAAGGTTTGATTCAAATAAAATACATGTTAACTTAATAAATACACTTTACATATTACTGGAATGCATTGAATTGGCAATGTACATTGAAAAGAATTGACACTAAAACTTAGAACTGTTTTTGGCTTGTGCACTAACATTTTGACAGGATGGAGTACTGTTTTTTTTGCGAGAGTTCAAATGTATAAGTAGATAATCATCATTCTTTCCTATATTGTGCTTCAATAATAATTTTTCGTAACTCTTGTATTGTTACAAGAAATATGAAAAATTAACCTGAAAGTTATGTTGAAGAAAAGATTCAATTCAAAACACGATAGTCTTATATTTTAGCCAGGAATCAACAATTAGTATATTCTTAGCTCTAATTATAAATGATTTCAACGTAGCTTTTATTCGTGATTTTATATTGTCTATGCATGCATTTTGTTGCATAAGTTCGTTAAAGTATTTAACACAGTACAGTGCGCAGTATCAAAGCAATTTGTATTTATTTCCTAAAGCTCCACTTTAACCAACTTGATATAAGAGCTGCTACTGTTTATGACGTATGTAATTCACTCATTTTTTAGAAATTTTGAAAGTTACTTCATATTCTTTTCAACTAAACTTCCTATGCTAAGCGTTTTTTATGATGACCTGATATCTAAATCCTTGAAAGATTTTGTATCATAGATACCGAACAGAAATAGTTTAAACTTCAGTTGCACCGAGTAAATCATGAATACATTTTCAGCACGATTTGCACAACCCACATTCAAAAATAATGCGCTAATTATGAATGTTAACATCAGATGTAATCCCCTTAATGTTAAAACTGCTTCTCCTCTTCAGCGAGTTTACTTTTTAAGAAAGTTACAGTTCAAAATTTAATAAAAATATATCTTCTCCCAATTTCTATTTAGAAGTCGATTTGAGTCGGATAAACTAATTTTTGTACTATATAAATAAGTTTCAAACGTTTCATTTTCTAACACTTTGCTTAAAAGTTGAGCATTCGTGTTGAATAGAATTTCTATTTCACCGCTCACACAACATTTCTTGTGCTTCTTATTATTTTTATGTCCATGAATATAAATGCTGAGAGGGAGAACCGTTCTCAAAGTTCTTTAATAATTTCCAAAAAAGCTCATTATAATTACTATTGTGCCCGACAATTGTTCAGAAAAAGGGTATACTAAAAAAATGTAGGTGTTAATGAGCACCAAACTGTATTAACTAATTATGCAGGAATATTTCATTGTTCATGGATTATTATTATTTATTGACGGAGAGCCGTTAACAACTATTTCGGACAATTCAAAAGTACGAAGAGGGTCGCATCGTTTTATTCGTTGTAGAGAAAATACATAGGTACAAATATATATATATATAATAACAGGCAAAGTTCGTCAGTTCGTTCAGGTGTCGTCGGTTGGTGTGCCAGTTCAGTGAATTTTTCGTTTAGAATCCGAAGCCTCCGTAGCCCCCGTAGCCTCCGTAGCCCCCATAGCCTCCGTAGCCTCCGTAGCCATGGTGACCGTAACCTCCGTAACCGTGGTGGCGAGATACGTAGTAATACACAGGGCTCCCGTATCCGTAGCCGTAGTGGCCGTGTCCTCCGTATCCACCGTGGTGACCTCCGAAACCAAGGCCGCCAAATCCACCAAAGCCTCCACGTCCTCCAAATCCTCCGTAACCTCCGTAACCTCCGTAACCGTATCCAGGGGAGTATGTAGAGTAGACGTACGTGCGGCCGTACTCCAAACCATGGCCGCCATGGCCGTACCCTCCCACAAAGCCAGGATCAGCTTCAGCTTTGGCCACCGGTTCAGGCTCTGCTTCAGCGAGTACGGTCGCTATGACGGCTGAGAGCACCACCACGGTTAGCTGAAACAGAAAACAACCGTCATGAATGACAACCGTCAGGGACTAGCCGTATCAGAAACTAACTGAAATTACCTGGGAACAACAAATATTGGTGCATCGACACTTATGGTAATTAATTAGAATAGTTAATAATTCGTAATGATAAAAATAACAATGCAGTGATAATGATAATTCCACTGACAATTATTGCACTTGTTTCAGCATCATGAAAAAATCTTCAAATGCAAAATTCAATAAATTTCATCTTTCTTACTAGGTTTTGAACATTGTGGGATAGAACAATATATATTTAAATAAAAAATGTACTAATTGTCACAATATCACAGCTGTGATCTGTCCAGTACATACTATGCTTAGGCCCTACGTGCAGAAATAATCAGTGCTCTACAGTCTAAGCATGAGCTGGCTTGACTATACGGACATAATTAGAACGTATGCATGCAGGTCTACATCAATGAAAAGCTAGTTGAAAAGTCAGTAACTACGTACTATGAAAAGAAAATTAAAATCAACTGATATACATGGCAAAAATTAATGTAATGACTTCCTAAAGCAAGTTGAAGGGAAATTAAAGACGCATGTTCTGATGCGCAGTTTCCGGTCATAGAACTTGTACTGTTTTATGACCAGTACAAGTTAATGAAAACTCCGTCTTATATTTTACAGGACTGGTCACTCTTTCTAGTCTCATAATTTCTAATAAAAAGTTTGTCAATACGATGAATTTCTCACTGAAAATGTTCAAAATCATATGAAGTTTCAGCTCGCGTTAACGCGTTCAAATCTTTTTTTTTTCGCTACAAACTAAAGCCGAACCAAAATTTATTGGCGTTAGTAAAATGGAAGAATTAAATCTTAATTTTCTTCATTATTTAAAATTTATATCTCAAGGATTGTGATCTCACCTCTGGAAGCCAATGCAGACTAGAAGTGGAAAGCCTTACTTTATGTGTCTATTTTTATAAGTGTGATTCCTGCATGCAGTGTTATGTTGGTAGCTTTAAACTTCAACAGTTCATCAGACGCAGCCAACATTCAAGAGTTTCTCAAAAATCAAGCCATTCTTTAGCCTCTCCTTCAAAACTACTAATTTTTTAACCGGCTGTAAAGCAACTAATGAGCAAGACCTCTGAATCTTGCAGTCACTTTTTATATTCAGCCATAAACCTACCTGGAATCAAAATCAAAGTGATATCAAATTATGCATAGCTCCAAACTACTGACATAGTTCTGTGTGTGAGTGTATGGGTGTGTGAATGTATGTGTGGATGTGTGGGTGTGTAGATGTGTGGATATGTGCAGCAGTTTCATGAATATACAAAATTAAGTTTGAAGGTTATAGAGACAAATACATATGTATTTTATGTTTTATCATCGGTATATCTTAAGCTTGATTTTTGTCTATTTCAGCTCTGAAAACAAAATCTCTGTATTCTAAAATGTATGGCATTAAAGACATTCCCTTCTGCGTTGGTTCTTCTTCCCATCAGTCAATGTATTACAAAAAGCAAGTTTCATAGTCCAACCCTCTTCTCCAGTTGATTTATCTCACCTTCAAAGGTAAATTTTAACAAGTGTTAAGCAGCTCTAGAGAAGGAGCTTACACTTCTCAAATCGGAATGGCAATATATTCTAGCCACCGATACTCTCTTTCGAATAAAATCCCCGTCCAGAATACTGAAAATTGTCGTCTTCAACGCCGCTTCTGACCGTGCTAATCTACCCTCACGCAAGCACCTACTTCCAAACTTCAAAAGTTTGAACTGAGTGCCTGGGAAAGAGCCCTGCAGTTCAGCATGCTCCTGTTTACCAATTTAACGTCCCACACCTACCAGTTTAGACGCCATTTCGCCACAGTTTCTATGGGACTCTACAGCTGCAGACTGGGTGAGGGCTGGCTGTGGATTATGCGTCTCCGGTCTCAACTTAGCGTTTTATGTGGAGAACCTGCAGCCTTCACACGTGGGTGGGGGCGGCGACCTCTGCAGCAGGGTGACCCTCACAAGAGGACATTGTGGTCACAGAGGGCGGGGGCCAACTGAGGGGATGGGATGGAGAATACGATTATGATTATCACATGGGAGCTCGTCTCATTACAGAGACGATCTACAGAATCGTTTTGTGGTTACTTGTGATCCCTGTTAATTCGTTGATGAACTTTTCCTTTCATCAGTTGGATATCCCGTAATAGAGATATAATGCCGAAGTCGAACTGTCAGCAAAGAAAGAAAAATAAAGACAAACAAATGCGTCACACTATTCCATACATTACCAAACACTAATCAAGTAGGTATTTGAGCACATAAAATTTAAAAGCGATAAAGCAATGAAGTAAGAAAACACAGAACTAAATGATGCTGATAGAGATACATCACCCAGCTTCGAAAAAACTCAGCCTTTGATTGAAGGTACAGTACCTTCCAGTGGGAAACACAAAATGACGAAACACAAAATGACAGGGGTCTGCCCCTCCTACCCAGAGGTGGTTGACTAACTCGATAACCGTTATCAGGAGCAGATTGAGTATGACCTGTACGGCCGCCCAAGCGAATTCGCAGCTCACGAACTCCGTGGAAGCTCGCGATGGCGTTCCCTGGTTCAATGAAATTTGATAAATATTAATGATGTACGAGGACACGGAGCGTAATTATGGTCATTAACCTGTTGGAATGTTTGATTGTTGTTATCAGGGAGAGAACAGTGACGTTAGCGACCAGCATTTGGTCATGACTTATTGTGTTAACTGGCACCGTGAAGTCCATGAAGACTTTTCTGCACAGCTACCTCCTGCTTTCCTTTCCATGTCGCAACATCAACATCAGGAGCACTGAGACGTCATGAGAAGCAGAGAGAGGCGGTGGAAAGCCCCTCTTCTCTTCACAAAAATTTCTACTCTTCTCACAAAATGCGTCGTACGAGGAAATCAATGTCCGTACAATTATGCATGACTTTCCACGGTCGGTTTACTTAAGCGTGCTTTCCTGTTCAGTCTAATTCGATTTTTGTATATTTTATGTGACTTTTTTCATTAGAGAACTCTTTCCCTCGTGCGGGGAGGACAATACACGAAGTGGACAACGAGTTTTCGAGTCTCACCTGACGAAAAGAAAGCAAACTTACACGAAATGAGCGAATAAAGCTCCACTGAGATGGGTTAAGATGACATACTACTCTTATGAGTTCATATAAACTTTTAAAAGTTTCTGGAGCTTCGTACTGTAGGGTGTGATAACATGGGCACAACATCCACCGAGAAAATGTTCATTTTATTCATATGATATGATTTGTGAGGTCATGGAGGTGGAAAGCACGTTTTGACCATGGACTGCCTGGGCGGTGTTGTAGTATCAAATCAATGCTCATGCAAGTAAATAAAACTAAATACTGTAAAAGAGAAGTGCATGTAACACTGGCACCACGTAAACGTATTACCTGCAGATATGTAAAGCTAACGTTAAACCATTTGTATGAGGAGACATGCTAGACTCCACCGTTAAGTCCAAATTTTACAGAATGAACACTTTTTTGTTGTCATTTTGCAACTCTATCCAAAAGCATACCTTAAGGCCAGTGTTGTATGATAGATGGTGAAAAATTAAAATTTAGCGGGAACTAGATATATGTATCTCTATCAACCTAAAATAAAATTAAATAACACAAAATTTTCCGGTGCTAAAATTCATTCTCACTTTCGATATCAGTAAACCACATTTCCTGTAACTCTCCTGAAGAGAGAACTTGTGCAGCAACAACAACTACAGTAACTACAACTACAATAACAACAACGATAACAACAACAACAGCTATAAGAATATTATCAACAACTAGTGTAACAATATCGACAAAACAAATGAAAACATGATGCTTGGTTGTAAATTATTTAGTTAACTATTAATTATCCGCGAGTGGCCAATGTTGTCTAAAATAAACACTAAAGACACTTCAAAGTTATTCGTCTGTCAAAGGCTTGGACAGAAAATGATCAAAGTAGCACCTTGAACGAGCGTAACCAGTCGAAAACAGTGACTCGGAAGTTATCTGAAAGCAAGACAGAATATTTCCGGTGTATGTGAGGCTACGGGCAACACGCAGCAAGGGCAGGACCAACACCTACTTCGTATTTCAAGTCTTGCCATGCATAGCCAAGTTCGTGGTCGAGTTATGGTCAATTTAAGGCTGTAATACACGGCCCTAAACCTGCGTGCTTATCTTAGCAAGATTTGGAGCTGCGCATGCTCCGACCGTCACCAAACCGTACTTCACGGCCAGCACAACCCGACCGTGCATGCGCACCTACATATGTACGAACTGCACGCCTGTGCAGTGCGATGAATGATCGACTCGATGGCTTGTGCAGACGATCAATCTTCTGGGCTTGTGCTGCTGAAATGAAACGACTGACCTCTTTTCTTCATTTGTATGACGCTATTTTTTTATGTTTTCTTGACATGCCTGTCGTGAACGACATCTATCTTGGGTGCTCGCTGTAGCGTGTAGTCATCACTAAGAAGTAGTGTTGTAGTCATGTAGTCTCGCGATAAAAATATGAAAATAAGTCTTAACAGTTTTTCCTAGATCAGACGAGTTGCCAATATTCCTGTTCTAGTTCTTTTTGTGCCTTATACCTGAGGGCGCGAACAACCATAGGAGGGAGTCTGTATTCTTCCTTTCATATTGTAAGAACGCGTAGGGTCGACCTACTGTTCCAAGTCCAAGCTTGGGCATGTCACTATAACGAAAAACATACTATCGAAATGTTTTTATACATATTTATTAAGAATTTGAAATACATTTGAATAAAATAGAGTGCGCCCTCTATTGACTAGAGATTAATGTCAACAATTACCTTGTAGAGAACATGATACAAAGCAAATTGTTCCGTTATCCGTGCAGAAATAAATCAAATAAATACGTACGTCCCAACCTCACAATACGCCCACAAGTATCACGTGACAGCGGACGGCATGTGCAGCCGATCTACGTGATCCACGGGATTTACGTGATCCACGGGATCTACGTGATCCACGGGATCTATGTGATCCACGGGATCTACGTAATCCACGGGATTTATGTGATCCACGTGATCTACGTGATCTACTCGTACGTGATCGGTTTACCAATGAGGTTGAAAGCGATGTGGTGTGAATAAGATCGAGAATTCGAGGAGAAATATTTCACTGCACACAGCAGGGCGCAAAACAAGACTCACTAAGTCTGCCAAATGTAGCAGCGTTTCATAGTAGATCTTGTCTCATTGTAAACCTTGCCATCTTGTCTCATTGTAAACCTTGCCATCTTGTCTCATTGTAGACCTTGCCATCTTGTCTCATTGCAGACCTTGCCATCTTGTCTCATTGTAAACCTTGCCATCTTGTCTCATTGTAGACCTTGCCATCTTGTCTCATTGTAGACCTTGCCATCTTGTCTCATTGTAGACCTTGCCATCTTCATATCGGAAGTTAACTCTCGTTGGTAAAGCAAACTCAGCGAAAACGTGAGTTGGGTGTATTAGGAACAGCATTGCATCATCCGTGCCCATCTAATGCAATTTTAATATAATAAAGTTGTAGCAGCAACGAGGTAGAATGCTATTTTGCTATCCTGAAGCTTGAGTCTTCCTTGATCTGTTTTAAATATATGTGTATAGGGAACATGTGCACACACACGCACACATTCACACACACACACACACACACACACACGCGCACACATACACACACATACACACACACATACACACACACACACACACGCACACATACACACACATACACACACACACACACACACATCTTGTTGCATTTAATGGTGCATGCATTAGTGAAATTCACACAACTGAGAGAACTTCTCACATTTCCGCTTCTGTCTCTACTAAATATTGACTGCCTGCACAGACTTTATTGAAAAGTACCTTCGGGAAAAAATTGTCAAACCACCTCAAAAAAATTGTCAATTATACCTATAGGAAACTGTCAATTGAACGTTCGAAAACAGATCCTGTATACGAGTATTTAAGCACGTTAGGACGACTGCAGATCTGCTGCAGTGTGCCCACTTTTGGCCTAAATGTCGCTTGAAAACACAGCATGAGTCGAAAATTGTTTTTGGGATTGTCGGTGGTACTGACAGACTAATAAACTGCTTCCCTTTTTACCAGGAGTACAACTTTTCTCTTTCCATGCAGCTGCGATTGTTAAACCCCGAATACCTGATTCCAAAAGCAATTAATTCTATATCAACTTGCGTACACATTGACAAATGGACCTGAATACGTGACGTACGTCTTCGTAAACCATGCGCACGTGTTCACCGACATCATATAATACAATAACTGAACGGTGGAAAATAGAAGCAGATTGTTTTGAAGTCTAAAATTGCAACTAAATTTTTTCAAGCTTGTGATTTTGAAATAGATATTTTTTCCTATTTATTTCTACGTAAATAACGTTAACCTCGGGAGAAACATTCATTTGTCTTATTGATATTCTTTACTGTTTTTTACTAACATTTCGAGTAGATGTTAACACCTGCGACTTTAAGTCTTAGATCTAGGGCTTTCCACCTCTAAGCTCACGTCACAACAAAGTAATAAAGCTGATTCACTGTTACAAATTGCCAACCTTCAACAACTTACTTTCCCCTCCAGCAAAACCGACTTTAAAATTTCATGCTTAAAACATTCTAGGCCGCCCTGTAGAATTTTAACCTCAATATCAGAAATGAGGAAACTCTGCACATGTGTCTTCCTCGTCACAACAAAATGCTTCGCTCTCTGTCACAGCTGTCAACCTGGAGACCAGCTGTGCAGAGAACCAGCTGTAAATTTAGTGGCAGTCAGATGAGGCGGAACCAGAAGGCGGTCTTTGGTTCTGCCTCACGCACCGTCACCAGCTGATGAAGGTTATGACCAACACGTCGCGTGGTCTGACCAAGTTTGAAGTCAGAGGAGGATCGTCCTTACGTAACACGCACGCCTGTAACACGCACACCTGTAACACACACAAACGTAACACGCACGCCTGTAACACGCACGCCTGTAAAACGCACGCCTGTAACCCGCACGCCTGTAACACGCACACCCGTAACACGCATGCCTGTAACACGCACGCCTGTAACACGCACGCCTGTAACACGCACACCCGTAACACGCACACCCGTAACACGCACGCCTGTCCCTGCAGCCGCACGAAATGCGCTGCAGCTGCACACAGGGCGCCTCTCGTAGCTTACATGAACGTTCACAGCTGCAGCATATGTGAAACGAATTCATGAAACTTCTCGTCTTGGGATAATCAATGTAATTTTTATTTTTATTTTGAACCTGTACAATGATCTTTCTGACATGCTTGTATACATTCTCGGAAAGGTCATCTGCGGCTTCCTTAGTTCAGGTTACAACCATTCGTGTCCTTTCTGTAGCTGCACTTAAGGGCCGTCATGCCTGGGATCGGTGATCTAAATGGGATACAAAGGGGCAGGTATTGAAGATAAACAGTATTTTAAATTCTTCGCAACTACTTTGTGATGATCCCCTGGTTTATTAACTAGGTAATGGTTTTTCAGAGGTTAGGGTTTTCCAACGAGGTATCAGTTTTTCAACGAGTTAATGGTTTTTAATGAGGTAATGGTTTTCAATGAGGTAACGGTTTTTCAATCAGAGAATACCGGTCAATAAGTAATCGTAAGACAGTACGGTAAGACCTAATTGTTTCAATCAAGGAGGTCATGTTTTTTATATTCTAATGTAATAATCGATGATACATATAATTTTAATTACCAGTGAGATATTCCACGACATTTCTTTACACCAAATGTAAATTTTTCTGCCCATCTGCAGAGCTGGAGATCCTCTGAACGCTCGAGTTGCCTGCGTTGGTTGTGGAAGCCTGTTGAGGTAAATTATCACGTTGGTTTTTCTTCACTTGAATGAGGTGGTCAATGCGAGCAGAACAAATGTCCAGTTCTATTCTTGCTTCCAGTTTATGGTAGTGATCTCCTCCTCCGTCATTACGTTATTATTCTGGATTCGCCCTGTTAGCCAATAACTGGTTCGTTTAGCTGTGTGTTTATGTATATTTTCCATCAACTACACTTTAGTGTGCTCTTTACATGACAATTACGTATTTTCCTACCTATCTACTTGTTAATACTTGTTGATATTGGTGTCAGTAATACTTGACAATGTTAGTCTTAGTGATACTTCATATTATTCTCCATAATACTTGTTGATATTGGTCTCAGCAATACTTGACATTGGTCTCAGTAATACATAACATTGGTCTCAAGAATACTTATCGATATTGGTTGTGTGATGGTTTTAACCAAGGATAACTTACTAGATTATCATTCCACCATGGCTGCAGTTAAGCAACCAGTCCTCTAAGCAGACTCCGCTACTGCCGAACGTCTATCATTATCCATTAAGTAGTGCATCATCATCCATCAAGTGGTGCATCATCATCCATCAAGCAGTGCATCATCATCCATCAAGTGGTGCATCATCATCCATCAATTGTTGCATCATCATCCATCAAGTGGTGCATCATCATCCATCAAGTGGAGCATCATCATCCACCAAGTGGTGCATCATCATCCATCAAGTGATGCATCATCATCCATCAAGTGGTGCATCATCTATCGAACATCAAACTACTCCTGCACAAAGGAGATCTTGCATCAACTAGCCAACACTTTATTGACACGCGCACCAGAGCTGCGTGTGTACAATGTATGGTGTAAAGCTCAGTCATTCATGTGCAAGTGCGTGTAGGAGGCGATTGTATGAGCAGTACTGACAGCAGTGCCTGTTAGATGAATCGTTTAGTAGCGATTGTTTTTAGATGGTTGAGGAACTGGTTGTAGTTGTAAATAGTGTGATAAATGTTTGTAGTTGTAAATAGTCTGATAAATAGTTGTAGTTGTAAATAGTGTGATTGATAATTGTCGTTGTAAATAGTGTGATAAACAGTTGTTAAGTTGTAATTGAACTGAGAATACAAAATATTATGGTGAAGACTGTACAAATTACCTCAGTGTGTAGTATAGGCCATAAAACGACCATAAAATGCATGAAGTAATAAATGTAGTGATATTCATTGCAATGATTTATTGACTGAACACACGAACACATTATGTCGGTGTCACAGCACACACATGTGCAACGAAATGTCTTATTACGCGCTGCTCTATTTGCATGACGTGCGTGTGTGCAGCCATTGCGGTAGTCCTACACACGTGTTTGTAGAAATCATGCATTAGGATTGTGGTGATCATACACACTTGTTTGTAGAAATCATGCTTTAGGATTGTGGCAATCACACTCACGTGTTTGTTGAAGTCAAACATTATGATTGTGGTGATCATACAAACGTGTTTGTAGAAGTCATACATTATGATTGTGGTGATCATACAAACGTGTTTGTAGAAGTCATACATTATGATTGTGGTGATCATACAAACGTGTTTGTAGAAGCCATACATTATGATTGTGGTGATCATACAAACGTGTTTGTAGAAGCCATACATTATGATCGTGGCAATTACGAGTATACATCATGATTGTAGCAATGATCCGTACGTGTTTTTAGAAATCATACATCATGATCGTGGCAAATATAGTCATCCTGCGTAGGGTTATCTGAATTATTGAAGATTCCAGAGGAAGAACAAAAAGACGTGTTCAACATCACCCACAGAAAGACTAGTGTTCAACATCACCCGCAGAAAGATTGGTGTTCAACATCACCCACAGAAAGATTAGTGCTCAACATCACCACAGAAAGATTAGTGCTCAACATCACCACAGAAAGATTAGTGCTCAACATCATCACCACAGAAAGATTAGTGCTCAACATTATCACATCAGTTGAAGAGAAATGTTCTCCGCTCTGCATGCACGCTGGACGGTGTTGCGATTTCGATAATACTACAAAGTTTGTGTGCTATATGGGATGAGAAATATGAATAAAGATGTAGGGCAATTCAGTATTTTATTAGGCCATGAAAACATCAATTTCAGTTCTCCATAGTACAGCATGAAGGAACTAGTCAAGTGCGAACTCTGAAGAAAATCTGCTGATTTGTTCATAGACATTAAAAATTATTTAGAGCAATGCCCTCTCCGTCTACCTTCCCTCTGAGGATTGCCGTTTTTCTCGGTCCTGCGTAACAGTTACTGTAATTTTGTAGTGGACAGTTGAGTGGATAAAATTAATTTCGTGCTGATTTCAGCTGACATAGCAACATGTGCTGAACTCAGTTGACACACTAGCACATGCTGACATCAGGTGGCATACCAGCACGTGCTGACATCAGGTGGCACACCAGCACGTGCTGACATCAGTTGGCACACCAACACGTGCTGACATCAGGGGGCACAAAAGCACGTGCTGACATCAGGTGGTACACCAGCACGTGCTGACATCAGTTGGTACACCAGCACGTGCTGACATCAGGGGGCACACCAGCACGTGCTGACGTCAGCAGAACATCACCAAGATCCTCATTGAAGGAAGACCTTGCACATCACACCTCACTGCGCGTGTCTATATATATATATACTCACATACATATATATTCGTGTCATCTTCAACGCGCGTCACACACGAGAACCATGCAGCACCACGAGCAGCCGCTGCAACCTGCATGTGCGTGCGTGAGTTTGGGGTTGGATTGGGGGGAAGAGACTAAGATGGGGAAAGGGGAAGAGAGAAGGCTGTCCTCAGATGATGGTACCAATTGGTCAATGTTGGTGGTACCATCTATAAGTTAATGTTGGTGGTACCATCAATAAGTTAATGTTGGTGGTACCATGTATAATTTAATGTTGGTGGTACCATCTATAAGTTAATGTTGGTGGTACCATCTATAAGTCTAAGTTATCACCACGATAATATGGGTCTGTAATGTTCCTGTCTTATTTAATATTTAGTTGTCAGCTCCTAAAAATACACATGTAGGCAAAACAGCAACATTTATAGTCCCTGACATTGTTATCTGTCACGCTGGAGTTGTCGGTACCTTAATTTTGAAGTTATGGTGATGTTTTTACTTCATAGCTCCTTTATCAGTGAGTCACGACACATTTATGTGCCACGACACCATTATTTACGTGTCATGACACAGTTAACAGTGTGTCGGTGTCGGTTTCGCTGTATGATTGAAACAACACATGCATCTTTTCGTTGGAAAATGCCGAGGCTGTTACACCTGCAGGTTTCCATACAATTATTCGACAATTTTAGTAATCTCCATGAATAATTAGCAACTCATGGCTATGGTAGTAACTGCAAATGTACTGTTGTTATCGTTGTTACTAAAGCATCACTGCAGCTCCAAGTGGTGCAACTGCTTCTTGTTGTCGGAAATCCACACCACAAGTGTTACAAAATATGAATATTTTTTTCCCCGGAAATAGCTTTGAAAATGTTTTAATTCTCGTAGTGCTGTGATGTCAAGAAGACTTGCTTTTTTTTATGACCCTGATGGTTACAAGTTTATTTAACTGAAGAAACATTTTGTTTTACTCCTTGCTTGCTGCACTAATTTGTCAAAACTGCAGAGCATACATGCTTTTTAAAGAATTTTTTCCTAAACAATATTAGAAAATATTCAGTCATTTAATTCCCTTACATAGTCCATAAGTATGAAAGCATGCTTCAATTCTGTGTTCAGAATGATGGCATGAAGTACCTGAAGAGATATTAACTCTTCAGATTAAACTCATAATAAAAACACATGAAACATTATGGACTATTTTTTAATCCGTTTTTGATGAGCCGCCTCAGTTCTCAAGATATTTGATAGTCTTAAGTACTGTTGTGTTCAAATACGTATTGTAACACTGATTATGAAATTGACTCCATTTTGTAATGTTCTTTGACTAGCGTCACAAGTCAATTGCAAAAATCCAACCAAGATTGACAACCTGGGACTTCACACGCAACACATTTGAGTGCAGTTGCGAACTCTATTCTTTAAGCTATTCGCTCACATTAAACTCAATAATTAGTCACCATTCAAAGAACTGCCAGTTCTAAAACACAAAATGATTCTTTTTGGTATAAGGTAGGAGTGAAAATGTGATTACTAACCTGGGGTCGTGTCTCCCCAGTTGCTGCTGATACTCATCTTCTGTGGCCCCACCCTGGGCTTCCCCACCCCTGCTCCACAACCCGATGCCGGTCCAGACGCAGGGCCCGAAGCAGCGGCGGACCCTCAGTATCTAGACTATGGACCGGGTCATAGAAAAGGTTTCCTACCAGGAACTGGATTTGGAGGACCTTTACAACTTGGACGTATTAGCACAGGGTTAGGACCTACTGGAATCGGACCAATATCTACTGGGATTGGTCCAGGACCACCTGGAATCGGGTTAGGACATCCTGGAATAGGACCAACAAGAACAAGGCCAGGACACAGCCCACATGACCTGGAAAACTACGGTTTCCCTTTTGGTTCTGAGCGGTCTCTCCATCATGGACGCCCTCAACACCCCGTTCTGCACGGTTACCCAGGTGGAAGTCATGGAAGTCACAACGGTCGCTACGGTTACAGCCGTTATGCAGGTTACTACCCGTACACAAGTTACGACCACACACCCTACAACTATAAGGGCTATAGCGCCATCAGCGACCATGCGTTGCAGTTCAGAAGCAGATTTAAACATCCTCGTTATCATGGTCGTCATCACCATCTTAGTCCCCACAACCATCACCACTTCCCCCATGCTAGACCCTACTCTCTCCACTGAGAGGTCACGTTTACAATCCACTTACAGTCTTAAAATCTAAATTCTTGTTACACGTTCCATTTTTGCTTCAGTTTGCAATGACGAGCTAAACTAATTGTGTACTAACATCCGACCTGATACCTTATGAGGTGAAGTGTGTCACGTGACAAGATCCAGTCGTCACTTCACAAGATGGACGAGAACCTTCATAGAAATATTATGGTTCTGTACTATAGGTTAAAGTACAATTGTTAGCTTCTTGTATCCGCACATGCCTCTCACAAACTGTTTTCACGTTTTATTTGCAGCTAAGTTTAATGAACGTTATAGGCGCTGTAAATGTACTAGACTTTACTAAGCACTTTACTTTTTAAGTGACCAAAAGTTATCTAATGATGTACTTATACATTACTGTTTGAATATGTTATAAATATGCTATTTTAGCATTTATACGATTTTTTACAATAAATATTTACCTGGAGTGGATATTACATATCGAGGACCGTTAATTATCTAAAAATAAAATAATTTGAATTCAAAATACACACATTAGATGAAGCAGAATTTCATGTATTGTAATAGCTGAATACAAAAATATATTCATTTTTCCTCGGAGCACTCTTTAGTGATTAGCTTCCAGGTTCATTTCGAATATAAGAATGAAATTACAAGTGAAGAAGGAACTCTTCAAAATATTATGTATATTTTTGATTTATGAAATTTCATGGATCCATGAATTCTAAAATAGTTTTATAATTTGTACATGTTTCCACTCTTCACCAAATAACGTAAGGGGATAGGGATGACTTCAGAAGCAGTGATGGTTCACGGATCATAATCAACAGAGCTAAAAACTCATTATAACTCAGCCTACAATATTCCCTAGTCTGTCTTCACTATTATCCGCATACCTCAGTGCAAGTCTCCAGGCTGCAGCAAAATTGATTTCTTTTTTCAATGTGGCCTTGATCTTACTCCAAACTTTTGTGTTGTGCACGTACGCCATGTATGAGCGTATGTCAGATATGCAACTCTACTGCCCACTGTCCTGTTTTTATTCCATGGTCTTTATTCGGCACTTGTGCTTGGTTGAGAACAGTACAGTGCTCACTGAACCATAGAGAACAGCACACGTGTTCCTGCCAGACACATGCCTTCAGATGTATCAACCAAACTTCATTCTATGTAGTGTGATAGTGAGGTATTTGGCAAGTATATGAATTTTCACTCACACCGGTGTTCCTACGCTGGTCTTTTTCAAATATTCAAGGACACAGCAAGTTCAAGGATTTAGTCATTTCTTCATGCAGTTATTGATGAAATAATCCCCATATCGTAGCTTTGTTATTTTCTTGAATTCGTTTCAGTCACTATCTCAAAACTAAATGAAATTAAGCACATATGAGAACTGAAAATTAAATGTCATTCTGAAGAAAAATGTACTTTTTTACTTGTAGAAAAGAACCTAGTAAAACATCATGAGAAACGCCGAGTTTTTTACGCAGGTAATTTAACTTTGTGCATGGCTGTGATTACACAATATAATAAATAAATTAAGGCGAGCTTTTTTACCCTTAATATCTTCGTATCCTCGTGTATAGCTAAAGCTCTGAAGGACGGGTGCCGGTACAGACTCTCGGGTTATGGTAGATGAAATTAAATAAATTCCCTACAAATATTCCATGACTTGCTCAAGGGCCTCTCGATCAGCCCTCATAGTATCTTAGATACCTCATGGTATCAGCACTCGTAGTATCTTAGATACCTCATGGTATCAGCACTCGTAGTATCTTAGATACCTCATGGTATCAGCACTCGTAGTATCTTAGTTACCTCATGGTATCAGCACTCGTAGTATCTTAGATACCTCATGGTATCAGCACTCGTAGTATCTTAGATACCTCATGGTATCAGCACTCGTAGTATCTTAGATACCTCATGGTATCAACACTCGTAGTATCTTAGATACCTCATGGTATCAGCACTCGTAGTATCTTAGATACCTCATGGTATCAGCACTCGTAGTATCTTAGTTACCTCATGGTATCAGCACTCGTAGTATCTTAGATACCTCATGGTATCAACACTCGTAGTATCTTAGATACCTCATGGTATCAGCACTCGTAGTATCTACAATAAAGTGGGGGAAAAAATATTGACACACCGAGAAATTTTTGATTTATTATGTTTCCAACTAACCAAAAAGTCATTCTTCGCATAATAATTGATGATAAAAGAGGCTAGTAAAGTCATATTAGGGATAAATAATCCATGTTGGCCATCTGTTTTAATTGCAGTTACTTTAAAAAATCCAGAACATGAATAATTGAGCCTATCTAGAAATATACTTTACATAACCAAACCTGTAAAGGCTAAAGAAACCATAACATGTTGAAAAGTTTCTTGTTCTCAGTTCTGTATTCTTTTCTATAACTTTGACACTAATGATCTCAGAGCTGTCAGATGTTTTATTCATCGGTGTATTTTGTAGCGTATGAGGAGTCTCGTTTTGCTATCTATGGTCTGCGCAAGCACAATGAGAGCAACGTAAAGAGACTATGTGTGGAAGCGAACATCAAAATAGCAGAGTGATCTCTCAAGAGCTGATCTAGGAGAGAACCCCTGCACGTGCATGCAAAAAAACATTTGTATTAAGAAGTTATTTTAATGCTCGTCAAATCTCAGGGTGAGATAAAGCTTTAAGTCTAGGTGTGCGAACAAAAAGGAAACTGCACAAATCTTTCGTACTGCTGGTAGCCAAATCATTTTTACACAAGCCTTGGGTTTGATTCTTAGCTCTTCCTCTGATTATGATCTTTAAAACGATATTATTTTGTATAGGGAGACATAGATGACATGGAAAGTTATAAGTAGACGTCACACCGTGGGAACATTAGGACTGTCTGCTCCATGAGAGTTCTAGCAAAAAATCAGAGTTGGAATTTTTCGTCAGGTTTGAATTGGCCTATTAATAGACATAGTCATTATCATAGGGAAGGTAGTTGTGCACACCGTACAATTCTCCTCCTCCGTAGTACCCTGAACCACCGTAGTATTCAGAATTAGCGTAGTAATCGGGCACGTTGTGGTAGGGCGGTGACGCATAATGCACATACTTCACAGACTTGTGAATGGGATCCGGGTAAAAAGTTTGGCTTGTGTCAACCGACTTGACAGCAACTCCGGGCTGGTAAGCCTTCAGTTTTTTGTACCCGTAGCCAGGGATGTGCTCCGCCTTGTGAACCACGTATCCTGGATACCGTGTCAGGGAACCCCGGTGTTCCGTCACCAATATGGCGGGGTCAGCGTCGGCTTCGGCGGAGGCGGCAGCATCGGCATCGCAGCACACGGTAACCGCGAGGCCGACCAGTAAGAAAATTACAACCTGGAATACACGCCAATTTTAGCAACTTGTGAGTATGTGACTATCATTAACCAGACACTGCTTATTTATACTATCTGGGTACAATATGCACCACTGACATTGTATAATCTACCCTGAGAGAAAATGTGTTGGACGTTGATCGAGACTCACTGAATAAAACGTGGAGACAGCTGGGTGACAGGAATATATCACTAGGAATTGCTAGAATATACTTCACTGACCGAGATTACTAAAATGAGAGTAGACCTATAAATTTAAACACATCCTAGATGGGGCCTGGACTCTTCTCTCTTGACGAGTCTGGATGTGAGTGGGAGATGCTGCTTTAGCGTTACAGCAGGAGTCATTCGGTGAGATCGGGACCGAGTATTGGTGTATGAATTACCAGGTTAATTTTCATCAAAGTGGACATGAAGTGGTTTGGGCCGCTGTTTAAGTAGTGAATGTGACCTTACTGGTTGCTGGCCTCCCTCTCACACCCCCGCTGGAGGGAGGTTCTGGAAGGCCTTACATGCAGAAATGGTCACAAAAGGGACAGAGGTAGACCAAAAGCTTTGCCGAGGTGCTGTCGGTTACTTTTGACAGAAGACCAGGTTAAACTCTGCTTATCATTCCAGAACGATGTGAGTAGCACGAAATTTGACCGTCCTTGTTTGCCTGAAAGTTGGCCCTCTTAATTAAAGTATGCATGTGTTGTGCCCAACCGACATGTGTGTGCTGCACAAAATTACCCGAAGTGCTGCAAGTGGCAAGGTGTACATCAGCACAGAGCACAAACAAAGAGATCATCAGGGCCGCAGAGTTACAGGGTCACAGGATGAAGTCCAAGGCTGAAGAAATCGGTTCACTGGCACTCAGTTACGTTTGATCAGCCGTTGAACGTTCATTTATTGGTCCAGTTTAGATCATAATGCTAGTTCCATCAATGAGTTTAGTTTCATTGATAGATTTAGCTTATTTCGTCAACATATTTAGCTTGTACATCATATTGGTTAACTATTGTGGGAAATTTTGATCAAAGCTGCTGCAGTCAGCAATAATATGTATTTAAAGCGAGCATCACAGTATTAAAAGGTAGGTCATGTCTCATTCATATGTAGAGCTGGCAACACAGTATTAACACGTTAAGTGCGGTTGCCTAGCCGGTGCAAATCTCTACCTTGTACATACAATCACTAGAAAGCTTTGAACAATTACAGAACCAAACCATAGTGACCCACCGGTGGGTCACTTCGCACTTAACGTGTTAAATTATGTGTTGCTTGGAAATTAGACGATTGAGCCATTCGTACTTCATACTAATCGAAGAATAACCAAATGCTAAATTTTGTAGGTAATCCAGGAAAAATTCATCCACATACCAACTGAATTAGAAATAACTGTATTTATTATTTAGCCTACTGATACAATAAAAAACCTATGTCATCCTCTATCCTACCAAAATAGCAACACAAATGCATTGTACTTTAATTAAAATCACAGAAGCACAATTACACCTTGTTCATGCCGAGCGGAGGGGCGTGAGACAGAGAACCACTCGTAGTACAGGAGGGCGCAGTGTGAGTGGCAGAAACTAGTGCACACGCTCATATAAGCGCTACAAACACGAGGGTAAGACCCTGACCAAACTGTCCGTATCCTGGATACCGTCTAGTGAGGGTCCTTGCTGCTGTCACGCTCCGTGTAACCGTTTAAATGTTCTACAGAGTGCAACAATATGACTTCCTTTTTTCATAACTTTTTGAGAGGTAAAAAAGGAAGTTATGTTGCCACACCCGTACTTCTAGCAAAATACTAGAACATTTTGCTGAAAATGTTCTAATATTTTATCTAAATAACGCTTGTTGAGGTTATTGACGTGCTTCTGCCTGTCCAACACAAGATCTCAATGCTGTGAGGGAGGCATAAAATTTTTTCGTAAGTAGGTAGAGGAAACATTATGGCTACTGGAGTATTTTTTTCGTAGACAATTGACCGTGAACATCCTGTAGTCCGTTTGATGAATTATGGTGGCCTGTGGTCGATAAATTTTTTAATCACTTGCGACGGTGGGAGGCGGCGCTATTCCTACATTATTTACTGCTCCAAGCTCTTTTCGTATACAGAGCATTCAATAATTACCACTACAAAGCTTGTTTCATACAGTTAATGAAAAAATGTAGTTTCGTATGTGTTCTTGTAAAATGGGAAAAATGTTTGGAGAACAGATGCATTCACAAATTATTAAGTATAAGGCTTTTAGAGGCCTCAACTTTTCACAAACGCTTAAAAATTACTTTCACAAAAGGCGAGTAATACTTTGAGAAATTTTATCCCATTATGACTCTTCTTTTGCATTCAGCATTTCCAATTTTTTCTTCAGGAAGCGACTAGATGCTGAACTCCAAAGAGCTCAAGTATATGGATGAAGGCTATTCTTCTTTGGGTAAGAAGTGGAAACCATGAAACTTTAGGCAGTCCTGAGTAACTTTTGCTGCATGAGAATGAGCGTTATGTCTGCAGTGTAACAGAGGAGTAGAGGAAACAGTTCCACATCTGGTCTTGGAATGTAGTAAGTATGAACAGGAGCGAGAGAGCCTCATGGATGTGGTCCATGAGCAATGTGGAGAAAACAAGTGGAATGCAAGGTGTGTTGAAGA
>VCRD01000195.1:96099-221314 GCA_006783055.1 Trinorchestia longiramus | reverse complement strand
CCATCCTGTTATATGTGCGTGTGTATTGGAGGGAATTGAAGGCCGTTACAAAGGCCCCAGCCAAACGCTGGCCCTCGATCTAAGTCTAAGCAGATTCCTGTTGGAACCACCAAGCATGGCCTTGATGTCTCATGATGAGAACAGCGAAGAGGCAAGGGAGGACATTAAAACGTATGCTTCTATCTTACACGTATAAGTTTCAGAGCGCTAGATACCATAAGTTACATCAAGACTAGCTGTGCAACGGCACCAAAACTTGGACGGCGTGCGAAGGCAATAGAGCGTATCCATGATACGAGCTTGTCAATAGCCACTTGGTGGATGTGCGCAACCACATCCTCAAGTTTGCTCACACAACGATAATACATTTTAAACACAGGTCTAGGCGATGATAAACACCCCCTGTCCGAGCATGTACGCGCTCGAGTTTCTTCACGACGGCTGGTGTTCCGTCCACAGCCCTCAGAAGCAACCAATGCGTGACCACCTCACCCTCGCTCTGGCAGTTCCTGTCCACGTTCCGAGGTAAATGCGAGGGAGATAAAGGCGCGTACGGGAAACACAGTTACGGTCACAAGAGTGGAATTTACAGTACATTTCACACTTGGATTGTTCTCATTTTGTCCCGCTCAAGCTCTCGCAGATCAGGCAGCATTAAGCATGGACGACCATGGCTTGTTTTGCCCTTGAAGCCCGTGGTCGCGTATCTTCATTTATCAGTCAACGTTTCATAGAATTAGATAATTTTTAGAAGAAATTCGTTCATTCTATAAATATTTGAGCACTGCAGTAATAACCAGTGTGTACTTTTAATAAATTAGCTGCTCCTTAATACGCCCGTCTCGAGGGTGCTGCATTGTTAGCTAGTCAATTTTATATCATCAAATAGTTCCCCATATTCTTTGCATTGTGGTCATTGTAGAGACCTTGACTGAAATTCACATTTTTTGGGGTAAATTTTTTCAGTATTTATGATATATCAAAACCGAAAGGGAATCCTCTAAGGAAAGTAAAATACAAGCTGCTTAGAAGGTAAATTAACGCAAGCAATCAATACAAGATCATCAAAAACTTGAAAAATGAATCAGCAACCTCATTCAGTGATTTTCTCAACGTAAATAACAATCAGCACAACGAAATTATTAACCGCAAATGCGAAGTTCACGACGTGAAGTAAAGCTTATCTCACTTCTGAAACTTGTAGATCTGCTACTACGAGTCGAACCTAGTGCGCAGTAAAAGAGCAAAGTTCGTAACAACATTTCTAAGCAAAATGAACAAAAGAGAACTGCTTGCTTAAGACAATGTTTGCAGGTTAACTTCACATCTGAGTTCAGTTTTATGAAAGGCTGTAGATTGATAAAATAAAATAGAAGTTTCATTGTCATGTTATGACAGAATATTCACGGGCTGTTCAGGCCGTAATGTTACAACACTACAAAACACAAAGTAAATCATAGCATTTTTCCAACACAACACCGGGAGGGAAACTTTCCTTTAAAGAACATTATCACAGATGAAGAGACTTCTATAAGAAAATCTATTTTGACCTCTGCTACCGGATTTTTGTGAAAAACTCTGTAAGTGATTATATGCAACTTAAACTCTTCACTCATGCGACTCGATCGCTGTGTCAGCCTGCCTCTATTCACTTGGTCACCAGGGACAATATAATCAGTAATATAGAGTCTAAAGTTTTCTTTTAATAGGATTAGCTATTCAAAAATTCACTACGTTGATGATTCGTGATAATCATGAAAATAATATTACGCATTGTTATTGTTTTATTAATATTAGTTTATCCAATTTCAACTCATGGAATTAAAATGGAACTCTCGAAATCTAACCTTATCCTTTTATTTCTAGTAAATAAAAAGATACAAGTAAAAATGGTTGTCCTTGCTCTTCTCTTTTGAGTTAAAGTTCAATTAACGTATAATAATTAACGTATTCTATCACAAATAACCTGCTCCAAAGAGAGAAATTCACTAAGCCGATACAGGGAAACGTGATTTACTAAAAACAATTCCATAACCCTATCTAATAAATGTGATGTAATGAACATTTTAAAATAATTGCAATATAATACACGTAGTGGAATAAAATCGTAACAAACATGTGGTAGAAACGTTTTCCAACAAACGTGATGCAATGATCGGATTCTATAATAAACGTGATACAATAAACGTTTCCTAATAAACGTATATCAATAAATGTGTTAAAAATAATACACTGTTAAATGAGTGGCAATACATGTTTTTCAACAATCGTGATGCAATGGTCGAATTTTATGGAAATAAACGTGGTGTAATAAACGTTTCCAAATAAACGTTACACTGTAAACATTTTCAAAGAAACGTGTTGAAGGAATATGCTCATAACGTGTGGCAAAAAGCATTTCCCAACAATCATGATGGAATGATCAGATTCTATGACAATAAACGTGACGCAATAAATGTTACATCGTAAATGTTTTCCAATAAACGTGTTGAAAGAATGCCCTCATAACGTGTCGCAATAAACGTTTCCCAACAATCGTGATGCAATAAACGGATTGTAAAACAAAAAACGTGATGCAATAAATGTTTCAAATGAACGTTAGACTTTAAACGTATTTCAGTAAATATGTTGAATGAATATCCCTATGAATGCATGGCAATAAATGTTTTCCAGCAATCGTGATACAAAATAATTTAACTCTATGACAATAAACGAGATGCAATAAACGTTACGTTATAAACGTATCCCAACCAACGTTTCAAACCAATATCCTTATAAACGTGTGGCAATAAGCGTTGTCCAACAATCGTGGTGCAATGATTTGATTCAATGGTAACAAATGGTGCGTAATAAACGTTTCCAAACAAACGTTACACTATAAGCGTATTCCAATAAACGTGTTGACATAATACCCTTATAAACGTGTGGCAATAAACGTTTACCAAAAATTGTGATGCAATGATCAAATTTTATGACAATAAACGTGGTGCAATATATATTACCTTCAAACGTCTTCCAATAAACGTGTTGAAAGAATACTCTCGTAACGTGTGGTAATAAACGTTTTCCAACAATCGTGATGCAATGATCAAATTCTATGACAATAAACATGAATTAATAAACGTTCCCAAATAATGATTCATCTATAGACGTATTCCAATAAATGAGTTGAAAGAATATCCTCATAACGTGTCGCAATAAACGTTTCCCAACTATCGTGATGCAATTATCGGATTCTGATAAAAGCAGTGTAATAAATTATAAATACATAATGATGTGCGTGTTGCGATCATTGTATTATAATAAACATCTATAAAATGTTTACCAATAGACGTGATGCATTATATGAATTTTAATTGTATTTTATGATAATCACCGTAATGCAACAAACGAATTTCAGTAAAATAAGGTATGGCAACGATTTTCAATAATTACATGCCAGTAAACAGGATATTATGAACGTTTATAGCTAAACGCTATGTAGTGAACATATTGATCATGAACATGATACAATGAATGTACATCAATAGTCCCTTATGAACTTGCTATAATAAACGTGTGACGAGCTCAATGTAGGAATCATTTGTGTTAAATATGATGCAGTATCCCTATTCCATGCATTTAAATTAATGCAAATCAGCGCATAAATTTGAGCGAACTTCACCTAAAATACATCATTAAATGAACGAGCCGTACTAACTACGTAACTGAGAGCTCTAGCTTATTCGAATCTCATAACAGTATCGTGGCCAGGTCTCTCATATGGATCATGATTGTGGTACAGTGACAGTTACGACCCTATTTCCTTTAAATGGATCATTGCATTATCTATATGTGACACGCAGCCACCGTGGTCGAGTGGTCTACGGCCTGTGTTAGGTATCAGGTCTCTGCTTCGGGCAGACAGACCGCGGGTTCGAAACCCGGCAATGAATACGAGCTGCTTCTCGTTTCGCGCCGTGAGCTCGCACTTATCGGTAAGCCCTCAACTCCCCGCCCATAGACACATCCCAGGATCGTCGCATGGAGCTCACATCATCCTCACTCTAAGAATGTTAACCTTAAGAATTTGAAAAACCAATGTACTAATGTCTATGTACTGTGCACTTGATTGGAAATAAAGTTGTTTGTTTTGTTTGCTTTATCTTCTCACCTGAAAAGGTTTGGCATTTATTCCAAATTCCATGAGTGTGCGATACCCTCAGCTTTCACCGAACTAACATTTGGTAGGCGCAGACGAGTTTTAATTTGATTATGAAGACAGTTGTAACAATGAAATCTACTCATTGTATTATTTTCATTAATTGTATTATCTATATGTGATACATACGCAAATAAATTAAAAGCCCTTCAGGTAGCTTATTCGAACGTTAATATGAACGGAACTCAAAATTTCTTACAATATTGTGCTATAATCTTAAAAAAATGAAGTTCGATAAATAAAGAGTTGTAAACAAAACATATTTACAAGTGAAAACTTTTAATTTGGTGAAACCAAGAATATGATATTAATTATAATTTGTATTCATATATTTCAATTAAATATCAGACGTATGTAAATAAAACAGTAGGTATATTGACAATATGACGTAAATAATATTCTCAGAGGTGTATAAATAAGTTTAAAAGTATTTTGGTGAATTTATGACAAATTTATTCTTTATTTACCTCAAACTATGATCAGCTGGTCATGTCTTCAAGTATGTTGGTACTTCTCCATGTTGGCAGGTGGTAGCCCTGACCAGTCACCCTGCCGGATGCGTTCAGATGACAATTTTGCGAAAGTTTCTATCTTTTTTGTTTATTATATAGTTAAGAGGCAAGTTGCGGATTGAATAATATACCAGTGGTAACTAATATTTATTCCTTAATTATTAGATTTAAAAATTTGTTTAAAATTCGATTCGTCTTGTTTCGACTCTCCAATGTTTTCCTTCGAATGCCTGCAGATGCAGTTTGATGATGTCAACATATTGTACGCGGGTTGTGAATAAAAAGAATTAAATTAGCATAATTGAGTAAAATTTGCTGTAAATGTTGCAAAATTATGTAGAATTATTGTGAAGTTTTACTTGTTAGTTGACGAATGACATCTAAATATTTTTCTAGTAATTTGCAGAAACACGTAGTTAAGATCCCCATTTTTTTCTTAGGAGTAATTTGTTATGAGTTTTAAGGTACCTTCACGACGTATACATGCAGGGCTTCAAATTTTATTAACCTTCAAAGAATTGTTGTGTAATATATTTTATTTGCGTGGAAAACAGGCTGAACACGCTTTTATCCTGGTCTAGCCAGAAGTTAGATTGGCAATTCGTGTGAAATTGTATTTTCATGTCGTTCCTTTGTTTTAAAATGTCGCACTAATTTTTATATTCAAAATTTCTTAACGTTTGTAATAAAATCTTTATTATCAGGAGAGATCATAAGATTTTTAAGGGTTATAACCACATCATTATAGCATCATCAAAAATCAGCTTTGCCTAGCATGGGTTTAGGCTTGATTATTCACAACATTGTGTCAATTATATAGTGAATTCTTCTGTTTCATAAAGTTAAAATAGTTTTAACATTTACTTGTAAATACATGGACTATTCAGGATGTAACCGAGCTACTGAAAATATGCCATCTTAACTCTTTCAGGACAAATGTAGACTAGAGGGACATTAACTTCAAAGGTATTTTCAGGGTAGTAGGATAATTGTAGTTGCTGTGATCAGTTCCATAGTAATTTTTAGTTGCAATATGACATTTTGTGTCTTCTAACCTCTTACTAATTTGTCCTTCCATTCTTATTCTTACTCATTCCAGCACTCAATAATTCAGGTATGGAATGGCTACCAATGCCTATACAATGCTCAGCAGAGTAGTAATGTATTTACTTGTATAATGCAGTCTGCAGAGCATGTTATGACTATATTTCATGGTTTAAGGAGTCAATTATGTGTGTGACTCTTGTTATAATTCTTCATATAAAAATTTTATTGTAAATTTCTCATATGTAATGTTCATGATTATTTATCAAACTATAGAATTAATTTGAATTGAAGATTATTTCTTGAATATTCTCAACTGATGGACTAAAGTTCTGAAATAACTGAAGTTGCTGATTAGAAAAATAGTTATAATTTTTTTTTTCATTGACTGTCCAAATGGTGGAATGTTGTTATATATTAATTTAGTGGGCATTGTAGTGCATAATAAAGCTTAGTGAAGGTAGAATTGTATTTGTTTTTATCTATGTGCTGTGGGTCTAAGGAAGTATTGCATATCAATGTTGCTTAAAGCTTTTGTGTCCCAGTTCTTCTTTGTGAGACAGTGTTAAGACAACATGTAAGCATTTTATTCCTTATGAGACAGTGTTAAGACAACATGTAAACATTTTATTCCTTATGAGACAGTGTTAAGACAACATGTAAACATTTTATTCCTTATGAGACAGTGTTAAAACAACATGTAAACATTTTATTTCTTATGAGACAGTGTTAAAATGAAATGTAAACATTCAAGAAGTACAGGTATTCTTGGAAAGCATAAAATTTTTTGGCCTATTGAGATTTGGTGCGAGATATTTCATTGTAGTGTTCATCTTTGTATTAATTTGATGCATGCCTTTTGAGTTAAAGTGTTTGACTTATTGCTACTAATACTTCATCATTAGAAACATTTACAATGTATGAATTTTTTTAAAATAATTTTTTCTCTGGAAGCACAAATAAATGAAAGTACAAGGAAATTCACTGGAGTGGCACATTGCAGGGAATGTACTGTATATAATACAAAACAATTTTTTACCTCCATAAAGAAAAATGATTATGTATTAAACTAATTAATGTAATTATCTGTACAATCAGGAGGTACTATATTGTGGATGTAGTATATATTAGTTTTGCAAATTGTTTAAAATAATGTTTTGTACATGTAGACTGTATTTGTTAGGTTTTCCCCAAGAGGCTAAGCTGTGCTATTTTTTCAGACTCGAGTGGTGTTGCAACCATGTCGAGCATCAAGCAGGTGATCAATGAAGCTGTGGAGAAAGGTAAGGAGGTCTACGACAAAGGTACGTACCAATTTCACCTTCATCTAGCGTCACACTTCATCCCACATGCAGTAGTTTGGCCAGGGTTCTTGAAATCAAAAGCAAACTGTATTGACCTTGTTTTCAAAGTCAAATTGGCAACTATCTTTAAATAAATTTTCTGACCCTCTTCAGAGTTTCAATAGCTTACATTATAAGCTTTTAATAAAAACTCAACTGTAACATATGTTGACTTGAATTTGTTCTTAGTAACTGATTTTATACCTCATTTTTTGTTGAGATGTAATGTATTCAAAAGCATTGGTCTTTCATGTCCTCAATTTACTATACTATATTCTTGGCAAACTATTTGCTGATGGTAATAAGCTTCAAGTGTTTTTAATATATTGCAATTCATTTTATTACAATCTTTATTCTCTTTTTCATATTTTAGATATTTCTTGATTTGCACTCTTCATTTTTGGGATGAGATTTTGTGTATGTTAATTAGCATTTCATAAGCACCTTGGCATTTCCTAAAAAGAATTGCTAATAATTGTTGCTCTCTAGTTGCTATTGTATGGTTATTTATGATAAGGGAACTAGTTTTGTTGTAAGTGGTAAGAAATATTACTCCTGTAAAGTGCATATTGCTTACTACACTGCTAATTTTGTATATTTATCTTAGGAAAATTATTTTTTCTCTTCTTAGCAGCATAGTTCTTATTTTCATTTCATAGGATCTGCATTTAAGTTTTGAAGTCATTAAGCATATTATCATGCATTTTTCTGATTTCTATAATTGATGATTGGTAGACTGGAATGAACCTACATATAATTGCCAATCAAAGGAGAAAATTAATAGTTTGTGAACTGAATCTCAAATAAAATGAAACTTGAAGATACAAACTATTGTAAGATTTTATCCACATAAAATTTATTCATAGATTAAAAATGAAATGTATAAGCATGCTTTTTTCTCTTGTAATGAATCTCACCAGTTATATTTATGTGATCTCAAGTCATGGGCTCTGGAAAGTTTGGTGTTCATGAGGTACTCGAGTGATAAGCTGGCTAGGCAGAGACCTCGTTGTTGGCACCAGGTGTTCGTTTATCTTAGCTTATCTTATCAAGGCAGATACCAGACTCTTAGAACTCTCTCTCTCTCTCTCCCCCATTAACTTTCTATTCTTAACTCTGAACTAGAATTTGAGTTCGTAATTATTCTAAATTTTCCAAATAATACAAGAAACTTGGTAATTTGTAGGTTACACTGAATTTTATTAACTTTCTATTCTTAACTCTGAACTAGAATTTGAGTTTGTAATTATTCTAAATTTTCAGAATAATACAAGAATTGTAATTTGTGGGTTAAACTGAATTTTTTAGTATTTTTTGACCAGATGGATGTCACATTCATGATGTCATTTAAATGGGAGTAATGAGGTAGAAAACTGCTACATTCATAATTTTTTAATCATTGAGCTAAAACCTGCAACATTGGTACTAATAACAGGTGATTTTGTAAGCACCTGCTGCTCTTATATACATGTGCAAGGTTCATTTTGCTTCACTCAGACATGCAGGAACAGAGTCTAATTCAAAAGCTCTGTTCTCAGTCATACTCCTGTGTCCTAGCATTCAAACCCTTGGAATGGCATCTCTTATCAATTGCAATACACAGCAATGGAAAAAAATTGATTGTAACCCATTACCTGTAGTTGCTCTTTATTATGTAGAGGTGTTAGGGGGTGTGCTTTACAATACAATATGTGTTTAGGGAGTAGGTATTGTGTACTCACGCTATCTTACAGAAGAACAAGTACCTGATAAATAATGAAAGTTTGAACTAAAATTTAAAGGTATATTCATTGTGTCACCTTGAAGACACTGAAATAAGTTATAAATGTTTGTTTATTGCAGTACAAAACTGATGTCATGAAAAATGTAATCACACAATTTTCTAGTTTTTAATGTATGGATGAAATTTTTCACAATTTATTGTTCAATCACACTATATTAGTAAAATTTGATAGTTTTATGCTGTTTTTTAACAAAAAGTTTTTAATAAATAATAGTCTTGACTGCTGAAAGTCAGCACTACTGGTTAAGTAGTGTGACAAACTGGAATGTTTCAATGTAACAACAATGGAATGTTTTCTCTTGCAAATTGGTGGTACATTGTTGGGCTCTTGGAGTCACTCATGACAACAAATTGCAAATTGTTGACAGCTGCAATATTCTGCTGACTAGTTCACTCTTGCTAGTTCATTTTGTTTTTCTAGGCATTGTGGCTGCAACTGGCAACAACTCAGCATTTCTACTTCATTGTAACTTTCCTTTTATCTCCTGTGAAATATCTGTCTTGTTTTGTTTGTGAGGGATGACCTTTATAATTGTGGTTTTTGCACTTTATATATGAGCAACTTGTACATATATAGTCCTGAGCAGCTTCTTGCTACAAAAGGGGCTAATGAACAGATCAGACTAAGCAATTTTGTGCTGGCTGTGGTTATTTATTCTTGTGTAAGTAAAGGACTTTGATAAATATTCACAGCAGCAGAGGCCTGTAGCTCATTCTGGTTCACCTGTGACTGATCACGTAATGTATCACAGAACCCAAGTTTTTTCTAGTCTTCTGTTAGATGTAAACATTTAGCTGGTTATATATGGCTACTTGTTTGCATTTTTGTAGTGCAAAATAAGATCTCATTACTTTTTTGTGCCAAAAAATTAGTGTAGGTATAGTTGTCATTTTTTTATCTTCTAGCTTTGTCATTTGCACAAGATACATTTGATGAACATTTTCCTTCATTTTTCAATCTCTAGGAAGAGATGTGAACTGATGGGACATGCCATAGTGATTTCTACATCAGGTTGTGAAATTTAACACAATTTGATTGCCACTTGTAAGTGTCTCCTATTCACTTGAAAGCTACTCAATGTTACATTGTCATGTTGGATGCCACTTAGTGTTGGGTGGATTGAAGGAATGATGGAACAATATGAAAGAGCATAGTGATGTTGTGATAGTTGTGCTTGTCTCCTCCATGGTGATGGCAGACTACACGGCTGAGCAGCGCGAGATCCTCAACCCGTACTCTAAGAAAGGCCTCCTGCCAGAGCAAGGTGTCTTGTGCTGCTGTAGCTCTGCCTTGTTTTTTAGTTGTTCCATCTTGTGGGTTAATAAGCTATGGTCAAGAATCCTAAGACCCCAATTTATTCTTTTCTCAAAATTACAAAGTAAATTCATATTTTTTAGTGCTTTTGAGTTGAGCTAGTATGCCACTTGATAAATTGTGTAATTTAACTTGTGTTTACCTTTTGGTATCTGCTGTTCATAGCTTTACTTTTATTTTTTTTATATATCATTTACATTGATTACTAGATGAAGAAAAATTAAGTTTGTACCTCTATTGGTCTCGAAGATAGGATTCTTCTCTATATATACTAATGCTTATAGTTCTTGTTGTACTTGACTTTCTGTTGTCAAAGCTGCCAAAGATCCAGTTGTTGGTGAACTGTAGTATATTTAGAAGTTTAGTCCTGTAGTCTTGTAATGGAATCTGAATTTTCTTGAATTTTTTGGCTTGTGGATTTTGTTAAAAAGGAAATACTTCATCTAATGCTATAGTTAGCAACTAACTAGATAAGAACAACATTGTTTCATCTGGGACATATTTTAACCTCCGTACTTTTGGATGTACTGAATACATTCCCATGTGAAGAACTGAAATCATCCTACTGCATATTCTTTGCTTGTCATCACTACTAACTCTAGAAAATTAAGAAAGGAAGAAAAGCCCTTCTCCTTAGCAAATGTACCATTTTATGATCAAAAAGCAATCCTCAATGTGTTTCTTGTTTTACTTTAGTAGGACACAACAAAATGTAATGCTGTATGCTTGTAGTGTCAGGAGTTTGCTTTTGATTTTGTGTGCAAAGTTTTTCTTTTAGCAGTTGATTTTAGAGGTATATTTGTTCAATGCTAATTAACATGTAGGATTATCTATTAACAAATAATGAATAGCTAAACAATTTGATATTGATATCCCAGCCATCTAATGTTTGTGGTTGATGTGTGACTCACGATTTCATAGCCTTATTAACATCAATTTACTCTAAGTAAATCATAAGAATGTTTTTTCATAGCTAGTGTTTGGTGTTCATTTGTATTAATTTTTTTTGTCAGTGTCAGCAGAGGTGGGTGTAAAGGCTATATATGTTTTTGTAACTGCAGGTGTGCATTATCAGTTCTTTAAAAGCCAGTAGCTACACTGGTGTTCATAGGGAAGTAAGTTTTTAACTGAGGTAGCAGGCTATTGTAATGAAGGAGCCCTGTATTAATGTTAGGATAAAATGTCATCATTTGCCATTTTGATGGTTAGTCCCTATCAAATTATCAACCATTTTTCATTTATATAAGTTCTCTTATTACATAAGGATGTTAACAATAACCCTAATTGTCTCAGTGTGATGTTCTCCATTGCTGCTTGCTATTGGTCACCACTGCATTTCTGGTCATCAAAGTTCTGTATAAAGAAAAAGGGAGAGCTGGAATCCAGGGATGCCTTGGTGCAGCCATGAGAACTGACTGGTATTTTGTTGCATCAGCCCAGAATGTTGAGTCATGTGATGGCACCAGTGTCGGTAGATCATTTATGCAATCAAAATCATTGATATAGCTGAATATTATTGAGTATGTGGATCAGTCCACTGACCTTGGTATCTTACTGTATTTACATAAATCATATTTCTACTGAAACCTTGTTGAAAATTTAAACAACTTGGAAAGTCAAGATGATGTTCTAAATGAAATTGAGATCAAAAATAAAATGCCAGAATGCTTCAATGCTCTTTGTGGATACTTAGGTAGTTAAAATGATTATTTACTTGTCTAGATATTCATACGTTTGTCAGCAATTATGGCAAAAAAATTCTTCAATTGTTTGTGTAACAAGGAAATTATGACATTGCCATAAATTGAGTCTAATATCCATCTCACAATTTCAGTCAAGCAGTTTTAATGAACAAATTTGTTTTTTATATGGTGAGTTAAGTTGATTAAAAATCCAAATGTAACTAGACTCTGAAAGTTAAACACTGAAGCCTTTGAATGTGTCAAGTAATTTAAAGCTCTACTAACTTTTCATATGACTGTTCATACAACTTGTACATTCAGTATCTAATACAAATACCACACAACAAATTTTTACAGAGCAATTGAAGTAATTTTTAAAATTGCTTACCAGTGCGGCAGCCAAACCCCATCAGACTCCGAGACCTCATCAGACAGATCAGGTCTGCCAAGACTGCTGCTGAGGAGCGCTCAGTGGTCAACAAAGAGTGCGCTGCTATAAGACTCACTTTCAGAGAGGAGGACTCGGTGTGGCGGTGCAGGAATGTGGCCAAGCTCCTCTACATACACATGCTGGGGTCAGTTCTTATTTTGGTCTGCTTGGCTTGTTTCATCCCCTTTATTTTTGTATGGTCATGTCAGTATTCTGAATACATGTCAGTAGAATAGAATAAGGCAATAGGAACGAGCCGTTTGGCCCATTCTTGGTTCAATACCGAAGTCCCATGCATGACAGTATTCAGAGTTACCAAGAATGGGCCCGAAGGTTCGTTCCTATAGCCTCATTCTGATCTGTTCTGATCTGATCTGATGTCAAATGTGAATATTTGGATATCCTATATTCAGAAGTATTCATGTTTACAGAGTTTGGTGACACAAGAGCAATGAGTTACTCTATAAGTGTATATTGAAGTACAAGTGCTCATGCTGTAGGCACGTGTTGTATAGTGTTGAGTAGGTATGCTGAAATATTGAGAAAAATCATGTTTTAGGTGGATATCTCAGATCTATAGTTTTTCAAAGTTTGTTTCTGTACAACTTCTAAGTTATAGTAGCTTTTGCATTAGTAATAAACTCTTTTAGAGGAATGCTAAAACTTGGGATACTAACAAGTATTATACGTATCTGTAGGAACAATACTCAAGATCAGTTGCTACAAAGATCCATTAGTAATCAGGGACTGTCCTGCTGTGCTCAATTTAGTAGATGACCAAACCAAGAATTGATGATGCTGCAGTGTTCTCTTTTGGCCTGCATTGTATGTTTTGTTATTGTTTTCACCACTGCGTGATCGTTGTTATTGGTACATACTTAGTATGCAAAGACACGACCATTGTACAAGTTCATTTTCTTAGACCAGCTCTCTTGCACTGAACGTCTGCTGCATCTCCAGTTGCCATTGCCTCTCATGCCACCTTCTATGTTCCAAGCCACCTGCTCTTCAGTTTGTCACGTGCTAGTTATAATTGAAACTAGAAAGTCATGGCTGTGCCATTGCCCTGACAAAGTTAAACGCTTCATTGGGTTGTTGTACCTTGGATACCTAGAGAACTACATGTACGTAGATCAGCGTTATTAGCATTATATATAGGCTGCTGCTGTGATTCAATACTACTATCATCACTCCATTTCTACTGAGTCGTTCAGCTTCCTGAATACAACAGATCAGTTGTGTAGATGACGCGTTCACACTTGCATCTCTACGCCAGGTACCCGGCTCACTTCGGCCAGATGGAGTGCCTGAAGTTGATTGCGTCCCCACGCTTCACGGACAAGAGGATTGGTTACCTGGGTGCCATGTTGTTGCTGGACGAGCGCCAGGACGTGCATCTCCTTATCACCAACTCGCTCAAGAAGTGGGTGAACTCTTGATTTGGCTGGGATTCAATGGAGGAAAGCTGCTGTGCAGCATCGTAGACATGTTATTCAATAGTTTAATGTCGGCCATATATAAAAACACTCTTGTTATCAACTACCTGCACCAGTGATGTCATTTTATATTTCCTAACCCCAATGAGGATGGCTAGTGGCCGTATTCAAGCAGGCATTGATCAGATAAAATAATTGAGGCAATAACTAGCAGTGAAGGAAAGGGATGAACATCGTTTGGCATAAGCGTTCGGGAATGACACTAAAAAGAAAGCGCCATCTTTAATCTCGTGTGTCCTCAGTTGGGAAACAAATTAACGTACACCTTGGCAGCCAGGCTTCCCTGGTTCCTTGGGAACAGAGTGGATAAAAGTACATGTTTCTATGGTGTCATGCAAACCTCTAACTCGCCGGATTGTTGGGTTTGACTGCTCTTTGTTGGCTTAACAATTATAGATTAGAACTCGTTAGTACGAGTAGAAAAAATTTGTTTGCATTCCTAAGTAAGAACAGGAGTGAAGGAGACTTAGCTCTATCTTTTGTTCTAATATGCATTTTTTTAATACAGCTATACTTGTAATCTAGAAGGTGGGTTTCGGGATAAGAATTTCTTTACTGTGACTGACCACCGTCCCAGCAGCTGACGTAGCCTTGTGTGCCCACAGTGACCTGAAGTCCCCGACGCAGTTCGTGCAAGGCTTGGCACTGTGCACGCTCGCCGCCATTGCGTCCCCGGAGATGGCTCGGGACCTGGCAGACGAGGTGGAGCGCCTCCTCAAGTCCTCCAACGCCTACATCAGGAAGAAGGCCGCCATCTGTGCAGTCAGGATTATGGCCAAGGTGCCTGAGCTCCTCGAGATGTTCCTACCCGCCACCAGAAGTCTGCTTACGGAGAAGAACCACGGTACGGCTGCGGTGCTCTGTTGCTCATCGAGCACTAGCACTTAATTTTGATGTCTCGGTTGAACATCGGTTGATGTGTTCGGTAGTTAGTCTCGACCTGACTTGACTTCATAGATTCGGTAGTTTGATATCTCGATCTGACTTATCTTGATGTGTTCGGTAGTTTGATATCTCGATCTGACTTATCTTGATGTGTTCGGTAGTTTAATGCCTCAACCTGACTTAGTATGATATGTGTGTATGACAGGCTCTCAGCGCTGCATCGTGGCAATGCTTAGGCAGCTTTGACTTGTGCATGCTCGAGAAAAAGAGCGCCCGGTCACGTAACGTATCGAATTATGTGCCTGTCTCGGCTGTTGAAATCTTTTTGGTGGCTTTTAGGTCTGTATCGTGAAAATATATTGGTGCTGTTGCTTAGTACGTTCAAGACGTATTCTTTAGTTTCTGTAATATTGTCATTATGGATGTCGTTTGCTCTGCAGTTGGGTTAGAGATTTTGCTTGTCTGCTTTGCGACAGAAATGTGTTATTCCTAGTCATGTTTTGTAGTTTGTGTGATATGTGTGCTGTGTAGTATCTCATGTATGTAATTTTAACTGTCAATATTGTTAGAAACCCATGCAGAGTAGTACTATTTTATTGATTTGAAATTTTCTGGCATTTCTATGTTTCCTGTACCTTCTATTAAAATAAATATTTTAACGTAACTTGAAAACAGATGAAAAAATTTAATGTTCAAATCATCACGAAATTGTCGTTTAACTATAGAATGTTAATAATTCTTATAATTTAGAACGTTTTAAACTACAAAGTTATAGAAACCAATTTGCTTGTCTTTTGCATTGTGTGTGGATTTGAGCAACAACTGAAGCTAATTTAGAAACCAATTTGCTTGTCTTTTGCATTGTGTGTGGATTTGAGCAACAACTGAAGCTAATTTAGAAACCAATTTGCTTGTCTTTTGCATTGTGTGTGGATTTGAGCAACAACTGAAGCTAATTTCGTGTACATTACAGGCGTGCTGATCACGGGCATCACACTCATTACGAGCATGTGTGTGCAGTCACCAGATACACTCGAGCACTTCAAGAAGGTGGGCTACACAGCAACCCTCAATCCGTGTAGGCCTAATGTCCTCACCTTGGCTTGTCCTGTGGCCCAAACAATGCTGTTGTACGGCGTGCTACCATGACATCATCTCGTCATTGTTATTGCCGTGTCTTACAGCATCTACGTTCGTAGGGATATTGGATGGAGCAGGATAGAAGAATAGTGTTCGGTATATATGCTATAACTTATCCTCTGGTTAGGGGTGGTCGTGGAGAATAATTTACCCCCACCACCGATGTACGTCATCGTTGGTTAGCCTCTCTTGGGTGAAGATGAACACTACCAATAATCCTGTTCCTTCTCAGTAAGTTCCTTCTTCAATGTGTAACTCTCTGTTGTACAGCAGTAAAATGTAGATGCTTATAGTGAAGTAGCCACTTCTTGATAGTGATACCGACGTCGTTGTTGCTTAGTTGCTTTCTGTGTTAGTTCGATGGTTGGGTCACACCGGCGCCATGACCTGGGCTTCGGAATTTGCTGTTTGCACATGCGTTAGATGTTAGGCTTGCTTCCGGATAGTGCTGGGTTGTGTAGTCTACTGTTGCGTCGTGCGAAATTGTGTTGAAATTTTATTATGGTCTAAGCGAGAGGACTTTCTCTTTAAGGCATTGACTTTAGAACATAATTTGGGGTCATGACGTTCCTTAAAATGATGAACCCAGAGAGCTTTCTGAACTCGCGCAGGTGTTCGGTCCGTGCTTCTTCTGCATGATGAATTTGGGTGCTTACGATTTCTGAGGAATCTTAATTTCATGAGTGATATTCCTCGTAATTAGTTTGTTGTTCAAACGTTACTGAAGTTCTTTTATCACTTCCTACCCTCTTGTAAACTTAGGCGTTCTCGTTAAGGTTTTGGAAAGCGAAGAGGGTGAAAATTTTTAAATTTTCTTTTTCTTAAATCAAGAAATCTTGGCCACTAACACGAAATTTACGACGCTTTAACACTCGCTGTAATCGCTTGCTGCAAGTAGCTAGACCTTGTTGCCAGCTACCGTCACTAGTTACGGTTACTATCCTGCACTAACTTGGTGACTGCTTCCCTCCCACCACGCTCCCCTCAGGAGTATGAAGAGCAAGAGGTAACTAGCCTCCTTTGACTCGTCCTTGCTTCTCTCTATGCCTCGTGCAGCTTTCTTTCACTCTGAAATAATGTTATGCAGTTTTGTTGTTCACCACTGTCATGCAGTTCTTTCTTACCTAGTTCTTGCGTTAGTTTCCCTTCCTTGATTCATCGTTTTTATATGTAATAAATATTTTGTAAGAGATCCTGTTGTGTCTCAACTCCTCTTCTGCTCCTTAGATTTTGTTTAAATTTCTTCTAATCTATCTTATATTGGACTTTCTATGAGTTCGTCGTTATTTTTTGTCTAAATGATGTTGATTTCTAACCTCATAGTGATTGATTGACATTACTTGGATGGAGTGAGCAGAATGCTGAGTGACTGAGGTATGTTTGTAGTGTGCGTAAGCAAAAAATTGGAAGACGAATGTTGCTCATATTTCAGGTTCTCCTTTCTTTAATGTACTATGCAATTTTTTTCACTGTGTTGAATTATTACATTTACTTGGCGTCATGTATATTTCCTCAGACTTCCTTTGTATCATTTCTTTTATTTCTTTATTATTATTCTTCGTTATACCTATCTCAATTTCCCTCTTTTTCATCTTCTCAAGTTTCTTGTTTTACGTATCTTTATCGTTTAATTTATTGATGTGCGTCATTCTTTTGACTAGTTCATTTTCCTCTGCTAATTCTCGGCTGCTTAATTCTAGCACGAGTTCCTGTACCCTCAACTGTTGCGCCTCACTTCAACAATCACTTTAATATCCGTGTCCACTTGCGCTCATCACGATTGCTTTAATTTCAGTGTCCTCCACTTGCACTCATCACAATCACTTTAATATCAGTGTCCTCTACTTGCACTCGTAAAAATTGCTTTAATTTCAGTGTCCTCCACTTGCACTCATCACAATTGCTTTAATTTCAGTGGCCTCCACTTGCACTCATAAAAATTGCTTTAATTTCAGTGTCCTCCACTTGCACTCATCACAATTGCTTTAATTTCAGTGTCCTCCACTTGCACTCATCACAATTGCTTTAATTTCAGTGTCCTCCACTTGCACTCATCACAATTGCTTTAACACGTTCGGAACCAATAACGACTGGCACATTTTACATCTTGCCAGCAGTGTTTTATATTATTTTGGTGAAAAGTAATTCTATATTATTTTGACTTTTTTTAGCTATAATTGATAAATGTGTTGTCTTTATTTCGAACTAGTCAAAAAGGAAACAAAAGTTCTCTTAGAGTGTAAGTTTCAAAGACATTATATATTTTTCAATATTTTATTTACGTTCAATTACGCTTCTTAAGTATTCTACTCTAAAGGAGTATCGTTCTTGTATGTTAATAAAGGCAAATATTCGCAATTCATAATGAAGGCTAATGTTTTCAATGTGGAATGAATAATAGAGGAAGTTAATTTTTCTTATGCCTAAGGTATAGATATGTTGCCTAGCATTTTTCATGCCAGATACTATTTACGTGTTAATTCGTATCTTAAAAAAAAATTAGTTTGTGTCAGTGTTACCACAACACATTCACAAAGTTTTACATGCCAGCTGATTATAAAAAAAAACCTACGTGTATTATCGTATCTGGCAAAACTATATATATTGCCGACTACGTACTAACTCGTAGTTGTTAGCAAACGTTAATTTTAGTGTCCTTTACTTGTACTCGTTGCTCCAATTGAAGAGGAAAGGGGACTGCTGGAGACCGTGTTTCTCCGGGCCTCTTTTAATCCTCGTATGTTGCCAATATCAATCATTAACTGCTCGTTTAAACGCATTAACTACAAGCAATCAGTGACTTTGTCACTACATCGCTTCCATCATACTGAGGTCTTGCACGCATTTTATTTGCATCTTGACCGTCTGTGTGCTCTGTCTCTTGTGGCTTGTTGCATAATACACTGGTCATTGACGGCATGGCACTTGGGTAGCAACTCAAGATTGGGCCAAACGGCTTGTTTCTATTGCCTTATTCCATTTATTGGCACTCCTATATCTGCTCCTTTGATGTTCAGTAACTGCTCTGTAAGTGTGCCTTGAAGAACTGCACGTTGATGATGGTCCTTTACTCACGGGTATATTAATATGCCTACATATATGTTCAAAATATTCATAATTTAATTAGGTATGAGGAGTTACGCGGAGAAAGGTTAACTCGCGCCAACAAGTTTCGAGAAAATCGTGTAAACGTCGCCACATTAAGTGATTAGACAAACGCTAATATAGCTAGAATAAAACCATTTGTTTTTATTAAAAAAGATGCATTATAGAATAACCTATGAATTTTTCTATGAAATTCCTTCGTATAGTTTAGGTAATGAAGCTCGTATTAACGTACATATAATAATGAAAATAATAGTAGAAATTTAATATCGACTACTTTTCACGCCTTCCCCTTCCCTGCACCCTAGCACTATCCAATACTTGTGCGTGTGTGATTAAAGCTCTATTACGAGGAGCACGGTATGGAAACTATAAAACATACTTTATGCTCTTCTTATTGTTTACAATATGTAACTTGTTAGGATTTGGTTACACGTTTCATTGTTTATTGTTTCCGGCTGAGATACCCAATTTTCTCCCGGCAGTAATTTGAATTTTTAGTTTGGTGTTAGTGATTTCTTCACGTGCTTGTGTGCGTCAGTTCTGGTGAGTCAGTGACCAGTGATGTCTAGTGATGCTCGTCTGATAAGGCACACTTTCCACTTGATGAAATCAACTGATTTTTATTATATTGCATGTATCAAAATATAACTTCTTCAAGATGAGGGATCGTGTACAAAAAGTGTTCTTATAGGGAGTGTTTAGTGTAAGTGTCCCGTGATGGATGTATGTAGGAATGTTGACTCGTCTTTAACTAGGGTGTATGGGGGCATTCAGTAGAGCTTTCAGGCATGTCTCTTCTGGCACGCTTGGCAGATTTACCTGAACGCTTGCTGCCAGAGAAATAACGTGTCCTGTACCTTGGAAATGGATCCGATCGAATGGTGTGGTGTTACTTACGTGCTCACAGTAATCGTATCCTATGTAGCCTCCTTCAATGCATCCAATTTTAATCTCACCTTGGCCCTACTATATTGATTTAGCTGTGTCGCTTGAGTATACGAGCATCTGAGGTATGGTATGTCTGCGGTGGACACCATATGGATTCAGGTGTGTCACGTTTAACCTAACCTACTGCTGTGTCATCAGACGGTGGGGAGCCTGGTGCGCATCCTAAAGAACCTGGTGATGGCAGGCTACTCTCCTGAGCACGACGTGCAGGGCGTCTCTGATCCCTTCCTTCAGGTAAGTAACAGCCGCAGCTTCACTCCCTATGACAGCTCATTTAAATTTGACGGAAAAAAGAATCAAATGGCGGGTAGTGACAAAACTGGAAACAAAGATGGTTGTTTTTTAAATATGGAACACCCGAGGGAATATGCCCTTGTACTAAAAAAAAGAACATTATGGAACACATTGACGTATGAATTTAGATCATATTGGTGGAGTAAATGGTTGCTGCTCTGGAATGAGAACTGCCGACCTAGAGAAGGAGAGTAAGGATGACAATAAAAACCGGCTCGCCGCTTAAAACTTCTAATATGTAGCTATGTCTCCCGACATCGATTTTTGATTTTTTGTTCAATGAAGAGCAAACATCTGCTGATCATACAGGGTGTCCCAGAAGTAACTGTCCCTTTTGATTTGCTAATTATCCGAAAACTATTAAAGCTAGGATATTGAAACTTGCTTTATTCGAAAGAAAAACCTTTTAATGGAACTACAGGATACTTGGTATCCTATTTACGAACCAGCTTGACATTTGATTTTTGCTTCATTGCAAGCCCTTAATTTTCATCATGTCTCCATACAGCAAAGAAGAAAGAATATGAATTTGGAAAATCTACACACGGACAATAACAACAACAGAAGTGCAACGTGATTACAGAAATTATTTCAGAACAACAACCAGTCCTTCGAAGAACACAATTAAATCGGTGTATCGAAAATTTACGGACACTGGAAATATTAATGATAAACAACGATTTGGAATAATTAACACGACTGTGATAATCATTAGGCAATAACTATTGGGTTAATTTAATTTTGTAAGGATATAACTTCAAGTCTTTTTAAGAATGCGGTGTAATGTCGATCGGGAAATGGATAATTTAGTTGAACGTTTTCTGATGGAGGCTTTAGGATTATCTGTAACACTTGCAGAAACTCGCTCGATTACAGCTTCAGTTCGAGTTGATTTTAATCTTCCAGATCGTTGTTTATCATTTACATTTCCAGTGTCCGTAAATTTTCGATACACCGATTTAATTGTGTTCTTCGAAGGACTGGTTGTTCTGAAATAATTTCTGTAATCAGGTTGCACTTCTGTTGTTGACATTGTCCGTGTAGACCGTGTGTAGATTTGCAAAATTCTTATTCTTTCTTCTTTGCTCTATGGAGACATGATGAAAATAAAGGGTTTGCAATGAAGCAAAAATCAAATGTCAAGTTGGTTCGTAAATAGGATACCAAGTATCCTATTGTGCCATAAAAAGGTTGTTCTTTCGAATAAAACAAGTTTCAATAACCTAGCGTTAGTAGTTTTCGGTTTATTAGCAAATCAAAAGGGTCAGTTACTTCTGGGACACCCTGTATAAGATATTTCGTTTACTTGAATGAAATGATTCGATTTCAATGTCAAATATCAATTAACAGTAAAATATATTTTTTATCAATAATAATTCAGTTTTTAATCGAAACTCGCCCTCTTTATTGTTTTAGCAGGCTGTAAAACCAACTCAAAATCTCGGATAAAGACTGCCATTAATAATTGCACGGTAAACATGTTCGGTGACTTACGATTATTATAATCGGAGAAGAGCGCCCCGGGGGTCAGCCCTCATGATCAGTTTAGATTAAAATTAGGTGAATTTGGTCGAGGGATGAAACAATAGCGGAGAGGACAAAGATGAAGCACAATCCAAGTAAGCTGAGCAGCAGCTTTGCTCACGACGAAGTTGAGTGGACAAATCATAGCTAGTAATTACTCCCATGCTGTCGAAGGTGACGTCATGCATCTAGAACTCTGAATCGCTTGAACAAATGACAAACGTCCTTCGTATCCATTACTTTAGCTTAGCTGAATAAGAAATGCTCTCGATGGATAAGAATCACTTTCATTGTTGGGGAAGAAATTCCCCGACTGACCTGGTCTTATGAAGTCACTCGACTGGTGTTGTGTTTGGCAGTTTAAAAAAATTTGGTTGCCATGGACAATTTGGAAATATGACATTCTGATTTTATGCTCAGTGGCTCGGTTTTATACATAGTGTACAAGGTTGATTAATTATTTAATTAATCTATTTTTAAAATTAAGTTAATGATTGTTCTTTCCAAGTTTGATGTTCCATGGTAAATTATCTACAAAATTTGACCACAAATTAATATTGTCCTAATTACTGCTATGCGTAGGAACCTCCCTGAAGAAATTATGTGGCACTCGCCTGTCAACTACTGTTTTCTATTAGCCTTCATTCCTGATACCGACTACACCTTAGGAAAACAGGCACGATGCTGAGGTATGTCATTTTATTTGTAATTTGAGTGGACATTATCTACGTACAGTATAACTCAATAAAAACTGATGTTATTCAAAACTTATATGCAGCGAATATCTCCTAAAATTGATTTTTTTACATGTTACCCAATTGACCTGGCTACAGAAAACATTTTTGGGTTTGTGTGGGCAGACAACATCACCGATGCTGGAGCTGCACGTAAAGGTGCATTGCTTACATCCTGTTCTGTGCTGTGTTCAGGTGAAGGTGTTGAAGCTCTTGCGTATCTTGGGTCGGGGGGATAGCCAGGCATCGGAGACCATGAACGACATCTTAGCTCAGGTGGCAACCAACACAGAGGCCACCAAGAATGTGGGCAACGCCATCCTCTACGAGACGGTGCTGTCCATCATGGATATCCAGAGTGAAACCGGCCTACGCGTGCTCGCTGTCAACATACTTGGCAGGTCTGCTTTGGACAAGTTTTTATTCTAGCCTGTGGTTATTGTTAATTTTTCTGTTGATTTTGACTTAGATTTACTATGATCTTCTGGTTTAACTAGCCTGTTCGCTCGCAGAACCTGTATCATGGATCCCAGTTTCATTATGCTGCTCCAGTAACGTGCATAAACAATTAACAATGCCAACCTGGGCAGGTTTCTACTGAATGTGGACAAGAATATCAAGTACGTAGCTCTGCACACGCTGCTCAAGGTAGTGCATCAGGACAATCAGGCGGTGCAGCGGCACCGCACTACGATTCTCGAATGCCTCAAGGACGCAGACATTACCATCCGTAGACGTGCTATGGAGCTTTGTTTTGCCCTCATCAACACGAGCAATGTGCGCACCATGATGAAAGAGCTCATTGCCTTCTTGGAAACAGCCGAGCCCGAGTTCAAGGTTGTATGCTCATCCAAGTGCGTGACAGCAGCGGAGCAGTTCTCGCCGAACACGCGCTGGCACGTGGACACATTGCTGAAAGTGATCATCGCGGCAGGCAACTGCGTACCTGACGATGTGGTTGCCTGCACAATCCAGCTCATCGCCGAGAGCAGCGAGTCAGAGCAGCAGTACGCGGTGGATGAGATGTGGCAGCGTCTGTCTGTAGCGCCCCTGGACACCCAACCGTTGTTACAGGTTGCCACTTGGGTGTGTGGCGAGTTTGCTCACCTTTTCAACACCTCAGAGGGTGGTCGCGTGAGTGAGAATGAAGTAGTTGCCGTGTATCAGAGAATCCTGTGGTCGTCCCAGTGCTCGGCGGTCACCAAGCAGTACGCCATCACCTCTAGCATGAAGCTGGCCACTAGGCTGCCGCAGGCCAACTCGTTGGTGGCAGACTTAGTGGGCGCGTACGGCTCGCACCTGAACGTAGAGCTACAGCAGAGAGGCGTCGAGTTTACACAGCTCTTCACTAGATATGAGTGAGTCTTCTTCCTCCATCCTCTGTGTTGCCGTAATTTCATATGTACTGACAATTTCGAGTGAAGAAATATAGTCTCATAACGTTCCGTATCTCATCTTCAGATATGAACTTTAAACGTACGTTTACTGCTGTTTTCATAGAGGCATTACAAGGAGAACAGTTAACTTGCCCGAAACAGTTTTGAGAAAATACGAAGTATAGTTGAGGCGTTGCGCGTTAAAGATTCTTCTTCTTGTTTCACTTTTATTGGAGCTTAGGAGTTGAGTCCATGCAGCTCCATAGACTCATATCCGAAGCTCCAATAAAAGTGAAACAAGAAGACGAATCTTCAACGCGTAGCTCCTCAACTATACTTCGTTCATTAACCTATACAAGTGGACTATAAAGTATGTGAAATAGCCTCTCTGACGTGATTAAGTTTAGGATTAGGTATTATTTTATCTTGTTATGCTGTTCAGTTTCCAATTTTTTGTTTATTCATGTGAGCAATGTAAGTTTTATTAACGAATAATTTCTCGTTTTTATTCGATATTATAAGTTTTGCCTTTAAAATTAAGCAATAGCTTAGTCTCCATTGTTTCTCCCTTACAAAAAAATCAATGAGTTCGAAATATTTCTGTCATTTTCAAAAAATTGAACTGTCAAAATATACATTTATCTCCTTATTTAAATGTACCACTATATCTTTTTACATTGAATGGTGTGGATGTTAACCAATAAGCTCACTGCTGTATGAGTAACTAACAACACACCTGCGTTACAGCTCCATGCGAGCGCCTCTGCTAGAGCGGATGCCGCCGTTCGAACGCTCGAGGTTACGAGTGTCCCAGGACGCGGCTGCCGCCAGCGCTGCTGCTGCTGCCGTCGCTGCTGCAGGGGGCAGCACCCCCCTCGCTAACGGCGTACACAACAACAATAACGAGTCTCCTGCAGGGGCGCAACAAGCCCCCTCTGCGAGCGACTCCAATGCGTTGTTGGATCTCCTGGGTGGCCTTGACGGCCCCCCTGCTAACTCCGCCGCTCCCCCGACTGTAAAATCAGCCGCTTCCACTATGGGAGGTGGCGGCGGTTCATTCAATTCTGACATTTTGGACTTACTAGGAGGGATTGGTGGGGGTGGAGTCGACGCTGGAGGTGGTGGGGGTGGTCTGGTCAACAACACTGTCAATAACGGGGTTGGCGTGCTAGCGGGTGGTAGCACTAGTAATGACCTGCTTGATGATTTATTAAACAACTCCAATAGTTACAGCAGCTCTACCCTCACCAACAACGCCATCAACTCCAACTCCTCCTTGCCGTCAGCCTCCATACCCTTCGCTGGTAAGCTCAGACTGCCAACCCTGACAGTGTGGTGTTGCTTGTGCTGGTTTCCATATTTTACATGATGCGCAGAGCTGTGCGAATGTGTGCATAGATTTAGTAAGAGAAGCGCTTATCAATCACATTGAACAGATCCTGTTCAATATCCCTTGGACCGTGTGGAATGTAACATACGAGTGGATGTACAAATTTATGTTCTCATTGGAATGGTACTTACTGGTGCTGGGATGTAGCTGAAGTAAATCGGTATAGGATATAGAGTTCTGCTGCTGTCAGGCGAGCCAAGGTGGAAGACTGGGCACCTGTGTGACCGGAGCACGTGGTTGTCACTTGTTTGTTTGGCCACTCATTCTTGGTTAAATAAAAATGTCCAGGTATATTCCTGCATTTTTTATGTATTGTTTTGTTTATAGACTTTGCTGTATATGAAAATGTGTTCTGTATGCACACAAGTAGAATTGTAGTTGATTTATGGAGAGACAAAGTGACTGATGAGAATATTCATCTTCAAAGTATTCCGTATTTTTTCTTTGCAACCATTGGTCAGTCTCACGTGAACTGAGGTACCCTAAAGTTGTACAAGGACTGAGATAGAAAAGCTCCTGGTGAGAAGGATGCTCGCCTCTGAGCTCTGTTTCTGCATGATAATTTAAATTGTATAAGTTGACCATTTTCTGTAACTTGACGGCACCGTGTAAAGTGGCAAATGTCAGTGCAAACTTGTTCAAGAGCGTGAAAAAAAAAATTTCATCAGAGCACTGTATTTTTATCTTAATTATGAGTTTGTTGTTTAAATGAAATTACTGGGATTGACATTGAAAAAGGAATTCAACCTGGACCTAAAATATGTTCAGATTGCCTCGTACTGGCCATTCTACTGCTTCTAGTGGGGGTCACCATGTAATGATTGTCGAGTAATACTTGGGGTATATTTGTTACAATACATTTTATTTAATAGTTGATTCTGTATTCTATGATCAAACACAACCGTGAAGGTCTATTTACATTTGCTCTTCTGACGAGTGATGTCTTTTAACTATGCATTTTTGTATTATATTTTTCGATGTGTTCTGTATCCATTGACATATACTCGTGATACGTTTGCTTCTTATCGCACCTACAAATTAAGATCATTTTTCAGGTGACAACTATGGTAGTCTGACAGTATATGAGCGTAACAACGTACGCTTGGTGATGGCATTTGAGAGACAAGACTCGCTCACCACCATCACGTTGACGGCCACTAACACGTCCGCTTCCTCCAACATCACAGACTTTCTCTTCCAGGCCGCTGTGCCTAAGGTAAGAGCCAGTTTTCCTGGTGCTGCATCTGATACTTGGGACATTTTTAATTATGCGCTGGTGGCTAGTTCACGAAAGTCATATGAATATATTTATATATACTCACCCATACATGACTGTCTTAAACAGAAATCTCTAACCTAATGTGTTTTCTAATGCGCTTCTAATTAGTTTTTATGGAAATAAACGCAAATAATTTTCATGTAATACTTCGAAAATACGTAAGGCTATACCCTTACGATATTTTTTCACTAAAAATCGGAATTGCTCTAAACTCGATGAAACTCTGTCTATATGGAAACATTTGCACGTATATGTCGAAAAACACATCGGTTTTTACACAACTGTGTCTGATTTTTTGCTCGTGAATGCGAAACGTTTGTTGGTAAAAAGTACGCTCAGTTTAATTGAAAAATGTTGCGTTTCTATCCGTCTTCAACGGAAATCTCTGACTTAATATTAATTAGTGTATTTAATAATGAAAAAGTCATTGATAACAATATTTCGTCGTAAACATTTAATACATTTATCTCTATAATAATTTTTAATTAAACAAAACTAAATCGTGAAATTTCCGTGGGAACTATCTAGTTGTTGAAAGATTCGAAAATTACCTCAAAAATTGACTCCTATGCCGATTCTGGCGTAAAAAATTTCCGATTTTCGATACAAATTCCGATTAATCTTCCCTTCATTAGTCCTTGCTGCACCTTGGTTAGACATTGAGTGGATACCTCGTGCACTGCATGTCTGTTCAAGAAGTATCATCGGGTATCCGTGGTACGTACCATCACCTAGCTGCAACGCCATTCATATTCGTGAACTCAACTACGTGTGATGTTAATGGCCACTTGGTTGCAGAGCCTCCAGCTGCAGCTGCTCACCCCCAGCAGTTCGAGTTTAGCCCCCTCTGCCTCCCTCACACAACTCATCAGGGTTAACAACCCCAACAAGGTAACAGTTTTGTACTTTTCCTGATCCTGACTCATTTTTATTCTCTAGGGATGTCACTTGTCTTACTTAATGAGGTTTACTCAAAGTATTGCATATTTATGAAATATAAACTAAGTGATTTTAAAAAATAAAATGAAATTTTGCTGTGCATGTCTTGTCGCGAATTTTGCACGCCACAAAGGTTCACGACACTTCACGAGTAAAAGTCAGGGTTTTTTAATCTAATTCATTTACTTCAAATTAAGAAGCAATTTAATATTTTTACATTTAAGTGATTTAATTATCTAATTTTGACGACTTGACCGTCAACAAAAAAAATGGTTAGGGTTTTAAGCCGTCCCTCCAATAAAACTGGCGTCTCTTCAAGCAATTTAGGTGACGTTTAATTGAGGTCTGCGAGAGCCAGAACATAAATAAACAACTGGGGAGAACGGTTAGTCTCAGCACCCCCACGCTCGAGTCCGTCGGTCCCTGGGGTCTAGAGCCGGAATGTCAACTCTCAACATCCGAACAGCCCTCAATCTGAATCTTAGGTTGCGTACGCTGAGCTCCAGTGGCAAAGGGCACCGATGATCCGTGCTCCAAGATTGCAGACGCACGACCTTGGGCTCCCACTTCTTCCTGCCGCTAAATAATATTCTTATGAAGTTCTACGGAATACCGGGTAAAGGTTGATATTAATGCCAAGTATAATTCAGGGACCTAACTGCAGACGAGTAACCTACCATTGACAGCGAGGACTTATGCCCTGGAAAGAGTTCGCCCGTCGCTGTCCCAAAGCTGGTAGCAACCACCCAATGTATTTGTACTGTTGAAAATTAACGAATTAGTTACTCTGTAATAATGGACTTAGCCAGAAGAATTTCAGTATGGTGATATTTCAGTTAACTTTCGAATGCTTGATACAAACCTAAAAGATACGTACTCTTTCAGTGTTTCCATCGGAAACTGCTAGGCGTGTTAGAATTTAAAGATTGTTGAAAATAGTTAAAGAAGCGTACTCCACATTAAAAAGTAAAGAATAGTAGTAGTTTTAAGTTTAGAAAGGAAGAGGAAATTTTAATTTACAGAGTAGAATTCTGAGTTGTCTTTTCAGACCCTCATTATTAGACGAATTCACTCGTATTTAAGTAATTTTAATTTAAAGTTAGACAATAGTCTAATTTTAAGTTATTTATTTTGAGGTCTGGTTGGACCAGTTAAAATATGGAGTACGCATCAGACAATTGGTGCTAGATTGCGCAACAAAACAAAATGAAAGAAATTCTATTCAAAAAACACAAAATATAGGCTGGGGAAAGCAAGGAAGAAGTAGAACGTCACGTCTATCGACGATGGAGCAGGAACAACTTCCACCACAGCACGCAGCCCGACGACTCCGCTCCACACTGCAGCGAACCTTGTAGTCTGAACAAGTGCAATACGGACAATTGGGCGGTTTGGGACCGGATGGAACCCCTGAACGCGACGGCGCTGAGACCCTTCAAAAATAAATAATCCCAATAATAATGCCTCTTCAAAAAAAAAATTCCCCTCCTATCCATCCGCCTCTCACTATATAGGTACTTTTGCTACTTATTCCCAGTTCTCTGTATGAATACAGTAGTTCGGAAACTACATTAATCCTATCGAAATTGAAAATTTCGATAGTCCTTGTATTGTGCGCAGCAAGTTAAATTCTTTATGGAATAAACATTTTTATGAATAAAAACATTCCTGATTTATGCGTCATTTTGCTCCGCGTATGTTTTGTAACTGGATAGCACAGTCGGTGTTCAGTCCTACCAGGCTTTAGCTCCTTTACTATTGTTTGTATTCCCAGCAGGCTTTAGCTCCTTTACTATTGTTTGTATTCCCAGTATGACCCTGCTTCATTGTCGTTTGCTTCCAGGTAACGTTACGGATGAAGGTGCGCCTGTCGTGGTGCGCAGACGGCGTCAAGGTTGAGGACCAGAGCGAAGTAAACAACTTCCCTCCTGCACTGTGGCAGTACTGACCCTCCTCCCTGTCTCTTTCCCCCCTTCTCCCTCGTGCCGCCTTCCCTAGCTAAGCTGTCTACCACCACTGCGACAGAGGTGACGGTCTGGGCCGGTAGCGGTAGACGGACTGCCTAACCAAGTAAATATTGTTGCGCTCTTCCGGGTTTATTGACGGTCTCTCCAGGTTGATACTCTGAACGCTCTCGAGTACATCAACTACCCTAGCCAGATACAAAGCATGCTACACGTGTAGACTGTTCTACAGACGTTCTTGCTCTTCGCTCCACGGGAGGATTGAAAAAAAGACCTTGTCACTTAGATCCATTGATGGAAGGCCGATTTGTAGGCGTCAGTCTCGTTCCCTGGAGAGGTAGCAATGAGAGCTTCTCGTGTTCCTTCCATTTAAAATATAATTACTATTTAATTCAAAGGTCCAAACATTTTGGAATACATTTGACATGAATTTTGATTCATTTGTTGTGCAAGTACGATAAAAACGGCTGCCTACTGCATCGATGCCATGTTCAAATCGCTTTCATTCGTGCAATTTGGATTATTAGCAGTTTGTTTTTGTGAAGGCAAATGAATTTGCGACTTATTTACACTGCTGGTAGAAGAAGTTTGCTTGGGAAAGAGATGCATCAGAAGGGACCACTCCTAATTTGTATAGTCACAGGGGCAACTTGACCATCGAATAATTATCATGGGTGAAATGCGGGTTGCAAATGTCCACTGACGACCATTTTGCTTATCCACTTCCGTTTGAAAAATTAATTTAGTTTTTATATGACAGGTTTACGTTAATATTTATGGATTTTTAAAAGTAGCTTTATTTGCATTATCCACTGCTGTTCGATGCTGAAACGACACCTGCTTTATCTCGCTCGTTCTAATCGAGACTGTGTTCTCGCCTCGACGTCGTGTATCGTGGATACCTGAGTCACGACGTACTCATGCTGGTCACGCATGCCGGACAGATTGGCCTAAGCGCAGTGTTCTGAACATCTTTGGGTAACGTTTGTCCATGGTTATAATTTGGTAACAAATTTATGGTGGTGTGGTAGCGTTTTTTTTTGCTTTTAACGAATCAAAGCACCGTAACTTGTGTGAATATTCGTTGCTTGAAGCGAAAGAAGTTGTAGATTATTCAAGGAAAAAATGTTTTTTCATAAACCTATGAATAATTAGAAATTGTATTTCTTAGAGTTTTAACCAATTTTCCACTGGAAGTGTAGTGTAAATTTGAAGCAGATACGCCTTTCTGTGATTCCCTTCAAATGTGACTAGCTACGCGTTGTGATATTTGTTCATGTGCTCTGCGTCTCTTTTATATATATAGCAAGCTACTTATTGGCGCAAATTTTCAAGTGCAATTTCGTTTTAGATTGTTGGACAGATTCCTAACCGTAGGTCACAACCCTCCAGCTAATGTTTACCCTCGTACCTGTGACGCTCTAACACTTTCTGAACTCGCGCTCTTCAAGGAAAACTTGTCGAAATTTAAAGCATTGCTCTGAGCTCTGAGTAATTTTAACCAATAAGAAACTTGATGGAGTATACAAATAGTTCAAAATAGCAAGTGTTACGCTTGTTCATCGTAATGATCGCTTTGCACCGCTCGTGTATTTTTAGTTTGTTTATGAAAACATGAATAATACGCAGTACGAGCGCTTAAATCCAAAGGTATTTTTATGAAAATGTCTAGATTTTCTGTTGTTTAAATTCCTTGACATAGTACGAATTTTTATCCATTTGAATAAATTCCTTTCTTGCTGGAAGTTATTCTTCAGCGAGTGATGCTGCACGTGTTTCTGATTTGAAAGGAGCAGTGGAAGACAAACGGGGAATCTGACCGTGAAAGTTTGGTGTCTTTCTTTTGTAGTGCAAGCCACAGCTGGCGATTGGACAGCTAATTTCGATTAGATTTTTTAATCGCTAAGTGAATCAGCGCCCTAAAGTTTCCACGATTGGGTTTCGAATGTTCGTTACCATCAATGTAATGGTTTTGCTTAATTCATTCCCCTGTTGATGGACTATCTGGTTGTCGGCAACAGTCAATAATTTTTGCCCCCTCCAAACTTGTGAAGAGAAGAACGCCTTGTCTTCATGATACAGTTGCTTGGCTGAATGGCGCTAACGTTCAGTGCTTCCTAAACAGCTCGTCTCGTTACGTCGCCAAGAGTAGGCACCAAGCGAAGTGCTGCCGTGATTATAAGCTCGACTGACAATAATGCTGTTGATGGATGATAAGAACTGACCTGAGTTAGCACGGGAGGAGATTGATATTAAATTACTTTTTCTCTTAAATGTCCGTCTGTTGCGCGCCTGAAATCGGGGTCAGTGATGACAGCTCTCGCCGCCTTCTATTCCGTAATGCATTTTTATTTTCCCTCGCTTTATTTCACCCGTCTCTATTTTGTTGGGTATGCTGAGTGATATTTTATGAGGACATTCTACGACTGTACTTCAACTCATGAATTTGAGTAGTAAACAGTCTGTTGTGATGGTAGATTCTGTAAGCCATATTTTCATGCAGGTAACTTTCACTCATGTTCAATGTATGGTATTTCGGACTTTACTTATCAAACATTTTGCGTTCCTCTTCCCTTGTGTAGGACTCTTCTGTGCTACTGTAATGTGCGTTACGTGGGGATCAATAACATGCCTTTTCATGTAGGGAAAATACTACTTCTTTTTCAGAGCGCATGTATGCACTGGCCGTCCAAGTGATTTGTACGAGGAACATGCCTCAAAGTAGCGTTGTGACTCTAGAATAGCAAGGCAGATCGTGGGAGGCTGGTCACTCCGCGTCTTAATTCTTTTGAGGAACGTTCACGCACGTGAAAGGTTGTGACATGTATTTCCCCGCAGCGGTGCTGCTTTCCTTGTAGCTGCGTGATGTTGCAGAGAACAAGTGGGAACTTGCAGAGACAAGGTCTAATGTGTTAAATATTCCTGTAGAGAGTAATAATTTTAAGTTTTCTTCTATATAAACAGGGTTATCCAGGTATCATAAAATTTGCCTTCCTCTTATAAGTCACAGATTTAAATCCAGGTGCGCAGCGGAGGCCTGCTCTAGTTGCCAGGGATTTATTAATGTATTTCATATCTTCAAAGGAAGGAATTTTAACTGAATACTGCGAGCTAACCGCTGAACGGATCGAGCGTAAGTAGCTGCAGTTTGGTCTGGACTGAGCAACAATGAAGATAATGATACATTTGTAAATTGAATAAGTTTTGCTTTGCTTTTCTGTACGTAGTAGCTTGCGCGAACGTATGAGTGGCGACTCGTATATTCGTATGAACTTAGATGGCTCTACGGGAAGTTTTATTCGCTCCGGCAGCTGAACACATCGCTTTGAGCAGCAAGCTGTATAAATGTGAGGATCTGCAGTAACGCATTTAATCAAAATTCAGCTGAGACATACGCGGGAAAAAACTGAAATTCTTACGATTTTCCCCCATGTATATTCAACGAAGGGCGACCTTTCTGATCTAATTTAACATAGTACTCGCCATGCTAGAACTTAGCGATGAGAATTTGTCACGGATTTTTATCCGTTTTTACCTCAGCATCATTAATGGTAAAGGTTGCAAATTTTTAACGATGTACACCGCAGTGCAGTTAATTGTAGCTACTCAAATTTTTCAAAACTTTACTACTGTACAACACGATGGTAGGATTTTAGGCTTCTAAGCCAGCGGTAGCGGAATGTTCTTGTTTTGACCTCGTGTTCTAACTACCGAAACTAGAAGTTTTTTCTTCAAAAACAAAGCCTTTTCTCTCTGGATACGTGAGAAGTCTTCGTGTTTATTTAACTATTATTCCCTTATGACGCTATATTTTATAAGCTTTTTTATTTCATTAGGATTTGCTTCGTGACCTTTCCTGCAATTACCGATCGAACTTCCCTTTAAAAAATGGATGAAACTAGTGATGATGTCAACTGGTTTCTTTTAGGAAGTGCAGTCGAATTCCTTGTAGTCTAGGAAAGGGTCCACTAGATAATTGGAGTTTCTACCGAGATAAAATGTGAAGCATTCTCGTGGTGTTATAAAAAACGAATATTTTTGCTAGGTCATCTGCGCTGTTTTGCGTTTACAAATTCATGCTTGTTCTAAAATGTGGCTAGTATTAAAGGGCTTGGAATAGAATTAATACTGATAATTTATCCCAATGTTTTAGCGAGCTCCACGATGTCTTTGTGTGAAAAAAATTCTGGTGCAGTGCGATGTTTTTATACTCTGTGATAGAATATCGTGAAGCTTGTGACAACAAATTATTGAAAATAATGGGGGTCACGATTATATGTAGCTGCTGTAATTCGAAGATCGATTCTGCTGCTCCGATGCTTGTTTCATTAGAATTGAACTGTAAACCAGGAAGTTTTTAGATTGGCGTGCAAAATTTTTGTAACATTTTGAATTTATGAGGTTATTGAATTTCTCTGGTATTTTTAAGCTGCCTAAAATTATGTAAGATTCATCGCACTGAAACTGGATTACCTACGGCCAGATGTTAACCGTGTGAGAGCGTCACTTATTGTTGTCTGATCTCCTGCACTGTGACCCCGTCCATGTTCTAACTCTAGTTCGGTGAGTGACATTTTATTTATTCTGTAAAACTGTTTTCGATTATTATATCCAGGACTATCAAGTCCTTATGTTAATGAACTAATGCTGCTGAACTGCTTTCAGTTTTTAATTTTACTTCAAGTTTAAAAAGTGTTGAGCTACTTTTATCGTGTTGAACTTTATGTTCGTCACAATATATTAAGAAGAAAATAGCTTCTCCTTTCTTAATCTCTGTGAAAATATTCTTATTCCATTGCGTGTGCATGTATGGCTGGTACAGAGCAAGCACAAAAATTCAACCATAACGATTTAGTTGGCAATCATGTTTCATGGGCGGAGGGTGGATGATGTATGGCAGGTTGGTGCTTCTTTTCTTCTTTGGAAGAATTTTCTATGTTCCATGATATTCTTGAAACTTTTTCCATAAGGGAATGGAATTCAGTGCATTAAAATGCATCGAAAGAATCAACGAAAGTGAAGTAGAAGCGCATCTATGAGCAAAAAAGCAGTTGGAAATCTTCGTCTCATTCGTGAGGCTCCGAGCCGCGTTTAAGTGTTGACCAGTGAGGTGTCGTTGATCGTGATATTGCTTGCAGTTCACTTCCTTACAGTAATACAAACTAGGTATAATAAAATCCGTGTACAATGTCAAAAAGCTCTTGCGCGAACACTACGACATACGTACGGAACCTACCTGATTTTAACCCGTTCTTGTTCGGTCGGAAAGTGCTTGCTTCATTTGACATACATATGTACTAGGCATGGAGCGGCTAAAATTTACGTGGAGATCGCCTAAAAATGCTTGCACCTGTCAATTCATCGTTTTTACTTCACTTAATTTATTGCTTTATCAACACCATTTTAGGTTTTACCCCATCAGTGTCGATTTTTATCTTGATTTGCAGTCCAGTGAAAATTTTTATGTTGTGCATCGTGAGGTGGCTTCCTGTCACAAAGGATGCTCTATTACATGCAACTCATAGTTGCGGCGTCAGTGCTGTGTAAAAATAAACGTCGTGATCCTATATATTGGACAATAAGACAATTTAAGAAGTCGCCCGGAATTATACGAGTGAGCATCTAAGGATATGTTAGCGTTAGCATGTCTGTGCGAGCTACCATGCAACAAAGCCCCCGTATGCGTTGTGACTGTGACTCGGTATACTGGTATGCTCCAAGTGGGTTAGTGTTTCATAATGTGCTATGCCGTGTGTGCTGCTGTCGATTAATAAGAATCGCTTGTAATTAGTAATGGTGGTGAGAGGAACTCTTGCAGTTTGTGTGGAGACTGTTACTGCTGTCAGTGCCGGGAGTATGTAGGGAGAATTTCACACATGTTTTGCGCATCATGTGTCGCTTGAGCAGAATTAAAAGTACGGAAGTTGTAAGCTGAGGATTCCTTCCATCTGCATAAAGGTGTTATTTGTGGAAGCCTCAGTACTGTCATTGTTCCGTTGTGCCCATGATAACTTCTATAATTAGACACTTCTTGCTTCTCTATTGGTAGGCGGGTGGCTTGAGCCTTGTTTTGCTCTGACTAATAGTAAATAAAAACTAATTAAGTCCAAGCTGACTGAGGAGCAATAGAAATAATAAATGCCCCAGTTAGCTATGACCTGCTGTGAATATTCCTCTGCACCGTTCAATAAGTACCCACTAAACCGACTGCTTGTGCGCAGATTCTACCGCATTTCATTGTTGTACATAGTGTATGTTGATATATTTCAATTCGCCTTAGCTTTTGATGTATATAATAGATAGTCAAATTGCTGTATTTAATACGCTGGTAGCGAAGTAATTCCTAAAATAAAGGTTGAAGTATCTGGCTGCATTATTCATAGGGGTTTCAATGGAGGCCACTTGTATTCTAGGGATTGAGTTTTAGGGTATTTCGCTTCTAACGTTGTAAAAAAACGTCACACTCATATTCTTGGGCAATAGAATATCTTCGAATTTGCCATTCGCTGAGAATCGCAGCTGTATTTCAACCGTTTTGAAGTTAACTTGATGACGGCTCCGTGTAAGGGATGATGCAGAAGATGATGTGACCCTCATGGAGGAAGCGGGTGTGGAGCTAGGCGCCCTGGTACAACTTCTCATCAGCATGGATACTCAACCCGGACTCTCAGCAGTGTATGGTTTCTTGATCTTATAGTTAAATATGCTTCATATTTCCTTTTCATGATCTCTCCTTTTTACGCTTTAAATCTGTCACATTAATGAAATTTTTCGTAAAACTTTGTTCCATGGTTAAATCATAAAATTTGCCAAACAGACGAAAGCTTTGTTACTGGTGCATCATTCATCATGGAGGAATGGCCTTCCATCGAGGAGTACGGGAACAGCGCTGCATGCTCTTCACATGGTCCCTGCAGCAAACAAACTGAAGACCGTGCAATAGCGGAGATTGTCCCTATTCTTGCGGAGATCGGTAAGAGACATGAGCTATTAAAATTAATGCTGTTATTGTGCGAATGTTAGCATTTCCTAGGATGAGTCCTTTCTCGGACGTATCGTCTGCCTACGGCCGGCTCAACAGTGACGGCTGTGATTAGCTGTGGATTCAATATCTGAAGTTCATTTTTATCTTTCGCTGTTCGTCAATTCACATTCGCTTTTCACTATCAGTTTTGTTCCTATTTCACGTTTCTGTCGAATATGAAAATAGCTGGCAGTATCTCTCCAAAACTGGCACTAACTTTGATCTTGGCAACGATAGCCAGGTTCGATACAGCTTCGTTTTCCGTGAAGGTAATCTTAATTCTTCTGAAGAAATATTTCTGCTTAGCCTGGTGTGTCATTTCGAGTAGGTTCCTAGTGCACTTCAATTTTATTATCCTAAGTTTGTTTTATAAGGTATGGCTGGTAGCACTAAAACTTTTTTAATAACCTCTCGCTAATTTCTTACGAGACACTTAGAATTTCTATATCTTTGAATCGAGTATGAGGAAAATTCTTATGGGTTTGTTTTCCTTCTCTGTCGCTAGAACTCTATTTTCTGTTACGTGCCATCTCTTATATTTTATGAAGCTGGACTACTTCGTAATTTTATCTATTATTCTATCGCCGTTCGTTGTTTTGAGGCAGCCACTAAGATCTATTATGGAAGTAACTTGTGTAGAATGTAATTTAAAAACATGATTAAATCAAACTTGTACACAGGAGTTCAGCCCATTTGGATACGTTAGTATATACTTACAAACGGGAGTTAATTTTCGAAACGCCGTCGGGGAAGACATCCAAAATGTACGTCACCATTTCGGTAAATATTAGTTCTACCAGATAACACTTGTCCTATTTTTCCATGTGATAGCTCAGCATTTAAGGTTTCTATCCATTGTTAAAACTCGTTTTAAATGCTAAGGGAAAGTTCTGTTACTGTAATACACTCTACGAAAAGTTGTGCTTAGTCGAAATATGGAACGTTCTTTTAAAATAGTAGGAATGTTAATATAATGTACTCGATTATTTATTCGTTTTAAGTTTATTAAGAAATTGGAATGGTCACCTCATTCTTAAAGTTCAGGGAACATCTGGAAACAGCTATTCTCGCTGCAGGAAGAGAGCGATAATGTCATTCCACACGTGGGGGCAAGGCAACCCACGCTGAAAAAAAAATCTGCTGAGTGTTAATGCAAATACCAATAATAATAATAAACCGAGTGACTTACTTTACTTGAATTTTTTTATTCAGTACTAGTGTACAACTCAATACAGGGTGTTTCAACAAAATGTACTCACCCTTTAACCGTTGCTAACATGCTGTCTTCTTTGTGTTGCAGGTGTGAGGTTCGAACCTTTGCGAACATGATTCTTTAATCACATTTAATCATGTTCGCAAAGGTTCGAACCTCACACCTGCAGCACAAAGAAGACAGCATGTTAGCAATGGTTAAAGGGTGAGTACATTTTTTTTTAGACACCCTGTATAATTGAGTTCTATCAATCGTGTGATTTTACGACTTGATTCTTCGAACTTCTCTTTCCGAATCAGTTATCACAACGAAGAAAATACGAAACTATTTACAAAAATTATCGATATGTAATGCAAGTGTACAAACGAAAAAAAATTAAGGTAACCCGAACACTCTCAGTGCTAGAAGCCATAGGCTTCTCAGCACAACACATGAGCTCGTGAGAAGAAATTATCAAACGCACTCAAAACAGGTATTGAAATATACAGGGTGTCTCAAAAATATGTACTCACCCTTTAATCGTTGCTAACATGCTGTCTTCTTTGTGTTGCAGGTGTGAGGTTCGAACCTTTGCGAACATGATTCTTTAATCACATTTAATCATGTTCGCAAAGGTTCGAACCTCGCACCTGCAACACAAAGAAGACAGCATGTTAGCAACGGTTAACGGGTGAGTACATTTTTTTGAGACACCCTGTATATGTACCTTGGGTTTACACATGATATATATATATATCTAACACACATTTTCTTAATAAATCCTAACGAATATTATACATCATGATTACCATTTTTAAATATAACTCAAAGCATCAACATTAGCAAGAGACCTACACTAACACACGCGACACGTCATAAAAATCAGCAGAGCACGTTCACGTGAAACAAAGTTTAACTTGGCAGAAAAAGTGAACAAGGATCGGTCCGTTTACACTAAAACAAACTACCAAAATCCTGATAGTGCAGTGCTCACGTTAGTTATGAATCGTTCAAAGCCAGGTCGAATCCACGTTTGAGAAGAGCGCCACGTATGACTGCCACGATGTCCTGTACCTCGGCCATGGCGCCACCACCCACGTCACCGCACATGAGACGCTTGCTGACCGCAGCCACCTCGATGTAGCCAAGCTCCTGTGTAAGAAATTACGAGCTACTTAACATTTGCTGTAGAATTCTTTCTCAATAGTGAAATTTAAACTAAAGAAATCAAAACGAAACACGGGATGTGAAGTCTTGCTGCCCCCGTTGGCATGGTCGGCTCAACACACAGCGAATGCTTGGCGTAGTTTCAAAAAGATGACAATATAAGGACTTGAAAAGAAACTAGCTTACCAATGTCACATGAGAAATGACGTAATAGGTGTTCCCGTGTGCGAGGAAGAGGAAAGAAAATCTTTGTAACGAGTTTCGACTAACCCTACCAACCAGGTCAGCTGGTACCCGCAACAAGTGACATACTGCACTAGACGTAAACCATAGGGTAGGCATATCGGGTGCCACGGAATATACTATCCAAATTACTGACCAGGTAAGACATACGAGTGTTCAGAGGCACGGTAGCACTAGGTGCACAACAGGACAAAAATTTCTTTAAGAGAAAGTTCTCGGATGCAACAGATACGTGTAGTCGTGAAAGCATAAATGCGCAACATTGAAGTAAAGCTGCGATGTCAGATATGAAAGGGATTGTTGGAGCTAGAAAAACATGCGGATAGACCAAAGAAAATAAAATGTGTGAGATGTTAGAGTGAATGAGTATCAGAGACCAAGTTTGGTGAGACCTAGGGTAGTACCTGATTATTGCCAGAGAGGTTAGGTGCAAAAGAGAAAAGACAGAAACAGCTATTGAGTTCAGACGGATCTACAAGGGCTGGAAAGCTCATGTGCCAAGTCTCCCTCTGAATGCAGCTAAAAAATTCTACTTATCCCTCGACCACCACCTTAGTCCAAACACACTGCAAGCAATTCTTCACAAAACTGTGCTTTATAAAGAACAATTGTACATTCGTACACTATATTTGCAAGAGTTATGAGCACACTAACAATGAGAAAGGAATACTGTCACAGACTCGAATGAGTGATTCATGTGCCGTGCAAATAATAGGTAAAAATATGAAGTTCTCCACATCCCAAATCAAAAAAATTTGCAAAAATCTACGATTTCGCTAGGATGCACAGGTTTTGCAGGAGGCTAGTATCCCTTAGTCAGAAATACGATGAGGATAGTACATCGGTGATGCTTAATCCAACTTTGGTACCACTAACATACCCCAAATACTTGTGTAGAATCCACCAAAAAACTTGCACTTTAGGAAAGTAAAATCATCAATTTATATTAATACATGTGTACGATTTGAATAAGCATACTTTGCTGCCCATCTATTCTAATACTTGAATGAAGGTTGGAGGGGGAAAATTTATGGGTTTATGAGGAGGCTATTACTCCGAATACGCACACATTTATATTAATTTCTTAGCACCTTCAATTCGTAACGATTGATTTTCTCGATTGTTGATACAAAATGTGTTATTAAAACTCGAATCCTGCGTATAGAAGAAGAATGAGGGAAACACTAAAATGGTATTTCCTACAACAAAGAAGAGGATATTTACTAATCCTAACAATACTAAACACAACAGTGTCACTAATTTATTAACTGATCAAGTTGAAATGAACAATTTGAAGCGAACCTCCGGAACAGCTTCCAGCACACACATCCCGTACTCCGCGACTCCCCAGTCAACTGACCCACCTTGAGCTTGTGTACATGCTGGGCAGTGAAAGGGTGGTCGTACATGAAAGTGTTCATGGCTGGGCAGAAGAGCAGGGGCTTCTGGGGGTCCCAGGCCCGAGCCACACATGTGAGCAGGTTGTCACACAACCCGCACGCCTGCGAACACGCTTCCATCAGACATGTTAAAATAATTGATACAGAAATTATTTTAACAAAAGCTCTCCAATTCCGTCGAAGCAAAGGCTAAATTAAGTAAGAGCCTAACATGCGTCAGATATTTCAATACAGACTTATCGCTTCAATGAAGACTTTACACAAACTAATGAAAATAGAGTATCTTACACAGAATTAGATGGACCACTCAATGAAACACAAACCAGAGCTCACACTCACCAGCTTGGCGAGCGTGTTTGCGCTGAGCGGTGCGATGACCAGCAAGTCTGCCCAACGCCGTAGCTGAATATGCAACACAGGGTCCCCTCGACCCCTCCACGCTCTCCACTCCATCTCATCCCCCACTATATTTAACTCTGGGTACAGTTGCTGTACTTGACACCACTCGCACATGCGCGAATATTTGCCCCCAAAGGCGCGTGACGAACTCAAGTTCGATGAGTTCATTTCTAGTATTTTGTCATTTGTAGGGCAACAATTCTGAGAACCTTGAGAAGTTTCAGGCCCGATACCTTTTTTGTGAGAGTGAAATAACCAGGAGCATTTGAAGCATTCTCCTGAAAAACTAGTGCTATCATATGCAATATCTTCTCTTTTGGGTAATGTTGTTGATGCCAATTCTTTTTCATCTTTAGTACATATTACGCCCTGCTTACAGCCACTGTAATGATCGTTTTTACATTGTATGTCTTGATTACTTTGTGCTAACAGCTCATGGGTAGATTGGAGCAAAGGACTTTTCAATTTCTGATTTTCCTTAGTCTTTACTTCGTCCAGTTTGGGTGCAGGATCACCTGCTTGCTCACAGGACACGTCCTGCTGTTTAGGGGCAGCAGCTACAAGGAAGTGAAGAGCAGGTTTAGTGGGGAGCACCACTACACGGACACCCAACCTCTCCAGGGCTGCTACAACCAAAGGCACCTTGATTGTAGCCACACTACCTGAGCACCCTAGCAGCACACGTGGAGCACGAGCTCCAACACCAGTACCAATGTCTGAGTCACTTCGTTTCTTCTCTTTTGTTACCGTATCCTCCACTTCAGACATCCACTTGATCAGTCGTTCAGATGCCATAATTGCTTCCTGTACCAAGCGAGGGCAGAGAATTACTATTGGAGGCAGCAAATACATGTTTTAGTAATGTGCTCTTGATCTCCTCCCCCTCAAAAATTTACTACTATCCTAGTAGTAACACTTTCACACACTTTCATTAAATAAATCGAAAAGAAAATATAGTTTCAGGCCTTTCAACTACCATTCTTTTCAAAGTTATCTGTATAAAAAGAATTATATTACCTATAAACATCTTTCCAATACCTACTTTACCCTGGATCTTTAACTTGATACTTTAATTTGCAAAATACATACACATCAAGAATTGGAGCTTAAGTAGACAAAAATTAGTTAAAAAAAAGAACTTATATTGACTTAAACAATCTTTGTGAATGAGAAAAACAGTAATGTTACATCTAAGACTCCTTTCCATTTTAATGCAAAATTACATTTTTAATGTCATACATCTTACTTACAAACAAAATTACAAGTCAATACAAGAGCTAATTTGATGCAACACTTTGAATACCCAGTAAATAATATTAAACTTTTTTCTTATATCACCAGAAATTGAGCAATTTTTTAAGTTAACTTCATTTTCACACAACCAACTGAATTCATCCACAACAAGAAAATTTACCTTATTTCTATACAAGCTGCAAGATCAGTTTAAAGTAACTGAGGTCATTGAGTGGCAGCAGGAGAGGAGTCTTTCAAGTCTGCATAGCCCAGCTTACTCCACTCTTCCTTGGCCATGAGTCCCTTCTGCATGCGGCAGTCAAGGTAGTCACGAGCTGCTATGCGGCACTCGCTGTTGCTCCCTTTATTCTCATGCATGCATTCCATATACCTGAAATAAAGTCAAGCTATAAAAAAGGTAATTTCTGTTTCTCCCTTCCCCTTTATCAATACTAATTATAATAGCAAAAATAAAAGTAATGGAAGCAAAGAGAGTAAGATTGCTAATTTGCTGACAAATTCTTCCGCATCTTTTCTTTTAATTCATCTAAAGAAACATAAATCACACAGGATCACAAAGCTGCAGCTTATCAATATCTTTGACTGACAAGTTCAATCTCCAAAAGAGTCTGGTACACTTGCATTGATTTTATGCTGAGACCTGCAATAATTTTGGATACTTGACATTAATTTCTAGTCGCAGTCCAATTGTTTGACAATAATCAATGGGAATTTAAATAGTGCATTAGCTTTTGTTCACTGGTATAAAATGCATGGTACTATATTATGAATTGGTTCATTACCTCTAGTATTTTTTTGTGTTCAGATGTTTGCCTTGAAAGTAGCATCCAAATTTTTAAAATAACTTACTCTTAGAAGCTTAAATATTGAAAATTTTACTTAACTTTCAAAAAATTATCAAGTAAAATATCAGTTCCCTAATACATGGTTGACATTTTTAATCACATAAATAAAGTAGAACATTCAATTTTGCTTAAATAAAAGAAACCAAAATATAAATAAGAAAGTAATTATTAAAATGTTTTTGCAAAAAAAACAGTACCACTACCTATAATTCCATATACTTTAGCAACATTAACCACATTAAATATATTTAAAATATATGACTATAAAAAATTTAACTTCTAAAAGCACTTAAATTTCACCATGTAGTGCACTCAACACATTAAATTCCTGAAACTGCTTACCCAAATGGATTGTGATTGTAAAAATCATTGTGTTCTTACATTGATAAATTTATGTGTTGACTTGTTTGTTCAGAGATCTGTGAGAGCAAATCCAGAATAAGAAAATCATGACTTCTTGCTCCAATTCAAGACATTAAACAACACTTCAGTGGGTACTTGTGGTTATCTGTCACCACTTTTAATTTATGGTTTCCTTTTGATGTTAAGGTTAGGTTATCTCCAATGCCTCCAGAATAAAAGGATTGTTATTTTGTCACAAATAACATTTCAGAAGCAAAAACTATTTTTTTTACCCTTAGTAAACCTAAAAAAAAGTGGTGTCATGAGCCACAAGTACCCTTCAGTGTGCTTTTGTAACAGTAACAAAATAAATGAGTTCTTATTCTGAGGTGTATAGTCATAAATTGCTAACAAAGATGACATCAAGTAATGAACATAGATCTCTACTATATCTCAAAATATGGGGCACAATTCATAAAAATGATTTATTAACACACTGACTATGTGATAAGTAAGCCAGAAGTTAGAAAGTTTCAAAAAGTATTTTCCTATCACATGATGAAACCTTTATATATAAAAAATATAAAACTTTTGCCTATTTGTATATGAAAAAAGTAGAAATTTAGCCCTTAAATATATTTTCATTATTTGCTCAGCTACAAAGCACTTATGCTATAAACATTAGCACCTATAAAATCTTCACAAATTTAAATTATCCACCAGACTGCAGCAGACAGGTAGATAATCATATCAAAAATTTGCAAGCACTAAAAGATCATGATCAATTATTATTTATTTAATAAAACAAATAATCAAGAAGTTTTATTAAATAGTTTCTTTGAATTTGAGAAACTATTTATGGCACCCAATAACTAAGTCATCATATTTAGCCAATTTAAGGTAACTTCTATGCTCTATTGATTGGTTACATAAGTAGCAAAGCTGATGTAGGCACAACTTTAAAAACATGGATACATCTATGAATAATTATACACACGTATTTTACTCCACAACTATAGGCCCTAATCAAGACCAGGTATATGCTGTGTACTTACTTCACCATAAAAGCCTTGCATTCGCCTTCGTGGTCCAGAGGAAAGCTTCCCTTGTCTGGAGGGGTAGGCTGAAATGATCTAGTTCCAAGGGTCATAGAACCCATTGCTCAAGATATACACAAGTTATATTCTTCAGCATTAACCCTGCTTACCTACTCGAATTCCTCCGACAGCAATACTAAGCCGGGGATAAAAAGTCACAGCTTATAAAGAGCATGGCAGACGTCCAGGTGGCGTATTCTTCTTCTTCTGTGTGATGTTTATTTGAAGTTTCGAAAACTTGTAAATGTAGCCCCAGGTCAGAAGGTTAGGTAGCGTCTAATGCTCTAAAATGAATGTACGAGTTCCAATAAGTCTTTAATAATACAAAGCAAGTAGTTGCTACCATAATATATACTGTGACAACCCTTGATACAACATCAACATAGAAGTAAAATTTTCGTCGATGTATTTATTCGCCACAATGTAGACTTAACCATACATAAAGCTCTAAAAACTAAAATATACACAGAATTTCATAGATTTCATTATATATGCTTTTTCTTAATATACATCGTGTTGTGTCGAAAATAATTTATCAATAAAGGAAGCTCAAGGGATAGCTCATATAGTTTAGCTATATAGAATTAACAGAAAGATGAACAAACAATATTTTATCAATAAAATTTAAAAACGCTTTTCATAAACGTGCTCAACTAAGCATGAGATATTATTGCATCTAATTTTTAAAAATACGCACTGCTTCAGAGACCTGGTTATGAATCATTATTTGATTTATTTTCAATTCTAATGGCAAAGAAAAGATTTTTAAAATTTATTTCTCGAGCGTGAGAAGGATATGTTACATGATGACCCAAATATGTCAAGGAAGATTTTTTCAAGACCCTATGAATAAAATATTTTAATATAAAAAGAGATATAGAGATGGGGGAGCACAGCCGTTTCAATTATTTCTGTACACATGTCACTATTCAAACTGAATGATAAAAACTTTTTTCTATTGAAATGCAAGTTTCATAGAATAATATATCTTACTGAAAGTAGTATCAACATGCGATGCCTTCTGGTACACACAAGAAACATCTAATACTGCATTCCAAAAAAATACATTGAAAGGCAATTTATTTAGGAGCAGAAATTCATGTCTTTAACGTTCTTCTCAGCAAGGATTTATAAACAGTATCTTACAATGACATTGCCATATGCGACTTGTATTCGCTTATCTTCACGCCAGATATCCATGAAATGTTTTGACAAATTTTATCAACTAATCGAATCTCACGTACGGCTCAGGTACTAGTGGGAGTGTGACTCAGCAGGTCTAAAATTACGAAAAGGCTTCGCACCTCAACACGTTTGTGTTAAAAATATTGATATTTTTCCTAGAGGGCTCAAGTATATAACCCAATCAACTAAGATACAATTCAGTTCAATGAAATAGTTGTAGTATACATAAGTATGGCCTACTTTTTATTGCTAAGTTATAGTTCTACACGTGCACAAAATTTTATTGTTCCTAAACCTCTTTGAGCGTATTTTGAGTCTGAAAACTAAAAGTAAATGGATGTTTATTCTCAGTGGGACCAGTCCATTATTTGATGAAATATGACATGTTGCATAGAAGCAAAAAAACGTGGTCAATGTGTCATTATACTCTTTAATTTAATTGAAAATATAAGAATAACGAATTCACTATTCACAGTTTAGGTTAAGCAATTTTAAAAAAATGAGTTTACAATGACTTACAATTTGACAAGCAGAAAAATCTAACTTTTACGGTTAGCATTTTTTCAGTTCCCAAAACGAGATTAACGTTTAGAAATACAAGACTGCTTGAAAATAGTCGACCACGACTGCAACATACATTTGTGAGAACAAGAAATAAACTAACTGCTGTGCAGAAACTAGTGCACAGATTTTCATACAAAGGAGGCTCTAAGTGGAAGAAAAAAAAACACTGAACTATCAACTTACTGTCAATGAAGTCAAGTTGGTGTGCAGAAACCTATACACCTCACAATTTTTTGATGGATCGATTCCATGATATTTAACATCGAATTTATCCCGTTTCATTCACCTCAATAAGCACCTATTCAAGAAAATCGATTCACACATTATTTTTTATATATTTCTCACAAAGAAATTCTGTCGGAATTGCTTCACGAGATAGAAAGTAAAAACTCTGCAATAATACAGATATATGTTTATTACAAAAGGATAAACCGAATAATTTAGCACATTTGCAATGTGATAATTACGGCATCGATAATTTACAGTAGTGTCCGGCCACCACAATTCGTTTCTCACCCAATCAAAGACCTACTTACCTAAACCAATCATGAGCGAAAGTAAATAAAATATGGTTAACTGTAATATAAGAAGAGTAAGAATACAATAATTAGGCAGTGTAACGTATGATTTGCTGTACGTTCGACAGAGAGGGCGAGCGCATGAAGCATTTTTTGAGGATATTTTTTCTGTTGAGACAAGGCTTCTCCGAAACGTAGTCCAATCTTTGAAAAAACATACAACATACCATTGAAAAGTATATACTACTTGATTACCGAAATAATCACTCATAAATCAATTGAACTTCACGAGTTGAAACGGGTACAATTTCGAGTTCCTTGAAATAGCTAACTATAGAGGAGCAATGATGTATGTTATAACACTCGTGGTACAGAGGAGGTCAAACACCTGCCCACTGGCAAGAGCTCACGGAAGATTGGATTAGCCTTCGAAAGGCACAATTGACAGAACTCACAAAATCAAGCGAGTCCCAGTTCCTGAGCGATGCAAAAATCCCTCAAATATCTAGAAACACGAACAGAATGAATAAGAACACAGCTTGCAATCACCATAGGAACAAACAAGTAAATTCTACTCGAACTGCTGAAAAGCACGCTCCGACGAAGCTTTTAGAAGTTTGACGATACTTAAACAGCAAAAACTCACTAAGCTACTAGCTCTTCAAAATTAAAGGGCGTGATCAAGTTCACACGCCTGTAATAAATGCACGTTCGACTTTCTTTTTTCAAATGTAAGCATCGCTCAAGATCTCGACTCCCTTAAACGTCCAATTTTTAGTTATTTGGCGATCGATTATACAGCACGGAAAGTGAAGCAAACTACATTCTTAATTAAACAAATAATATTGGACAAAAAGTTAAGACGATAACTCATTTTGAGGAAGTCCGTACAAGGAATAAAAGGCGGCTTTTCTCTAAGCAACGGAAACAAACACTGCTCTCAACGCTTGTCCATCAACGGCAATGAGAATAAACTAAAACAATGGGAAAATGAACATTATTAAAAATGACTACATAGAAATAATTCACCATGGCAACAAGTACAAATAAAGTGAACGTAGGCAAGTGCCCACGCCGTCTTGCTAAGATACTTTTCACACTAACTTCAGCATTGACTCGGTAAAAAGATTGAATTAGGGCTTGCCAGTCGCTCGTTTCCAATGCTTGAAGCCAAGCCACCACATCAACACTGACACATAGAAAATTAAGCCTCACGAGAAATCTTATGCACAAAATGTTGGCTGAGAACAATGAAAGGTTGCTGTCATCTCTGGGCCAAGCGGACAGAAAGAGAGGCAACAACTCTAAGAACTAAAATTACATTAGCAGTAAAAATTCAAAAGCATGCCAAGTCCTCTTTCTACAACGTGAATTTTTTTGTGTATCTCCCCCACAAGAGTCAACTGCGCTACGAAAATAATGTTAGTCAAGACAATCATTCAATCAATTAGACTATCATCTACCTATATTTAGATTTGGGCTGACCAAATTGGCTTGATATTCCACGAGGACAGCACAATTAAGTCAGACTCCGCATCACAGCGATGATCTTCACTGTGTCTTGCTGATCCTCAAGTCAACTAAAACTCGTCAGAAACTTATAATGCCTTATTCTCCTCATACGTTTGGTAACTAGTGACTGACTCTAGTAAATATAGGTACCAAACTATTAATTATAGTAACAGCCTCATGCAAATGCATTTAACTGGAAGTTTGTTGACACTTTTCGAAAATATACGGGAACTTCAGTAAGAGTAGCAGTTATGCAGCTGAATGAAGAACAGTACTTTGCGTTCACCCAAAATGTGAGTTATTGATGAAAACAGTCAGGCACAACGTATATTTCATCAAACTATATTATAGACAATAATAGATTAGACGAGTAAACGGAGAATCAAAGAACAACACACGGAAGCAAGTACAAGATCCCAGGTTGTTTTTGTTCTAAAGTCTAAATTTAGTATGAGGGAGCAAGACGAGCGTCAGGAGCAGCTGGCCATAATAAGGCAAAAAGCACCAAGAGCATTGAGGAGTGACGAGTCTTGAGATCAGAAGCAGAGTAGGGAGTCCGTAGAGATCACATGAGGAAACGCGGTCACAATCAACTAAGGGCTTAGGACAGGAAGAATGAAAAGCACCTCTACCCACACAATCATACAGAGTACAAATCGCGCTTCCCCAGCACGAGCAACCATTTCAAAAGGTTTATTCTTACTAAGAAGACACGCATACTTTCCTTCGTCGAGAGGATAGTTCACTAAAATAAGACGATTTCGAGTCGCTGTCGTTCCGCAGCTCATGAAAAGCACTCGCAGCAAAATGATGGAAGGCATACAACTACAATCCCACTGCGCAGTGGTCGCCTCTACTGAAACTCATGGAAGCAAGGAACGTCTCGTCGTCCCTGGATCTTTCCAGAATCTTGTGTGGGCAGTGGGCGACGATCTAATTACCCCGCACACCTGCTCACGAGATATAAAATTATACATTCATATATGATATGAAATCATGCATTTTTAATTAAGCACCTTGCCAAACGCTCTCCGATTTTCCAATGTAACGTTTGCAAAAAATGGGCTGAGAAAAAACAAATTCAGTATAAGGACATTTTTGTTCGATCGTAGTTACACAGTCTTTCCTTTTTGAGCCAAATCTTTCCGGTCAACTTGAATTGTATTTTTTTAATATCCTGCTCTTCCTCACCAAGATATTTCTGAAATTGCTCAGCGAAACTTGAAAGTGGCTACTGTTTTTTTGGACACTTCATTACATATAAAACTTCTGATACGGGAATTTGTTGCAAACGAGACTTCTATCGTGACTAAACGATCTGGAACAATGGTTCAATTATAGTTTTTGATCGAGTTGCAGCTTCGCCACACTCAACTGAAACCATGCATTATGTTGAGAACACGATGGTATGCTCTATACCAGGGGTCACCAAACTACGGTCCGCGGGCCGAATCCGGCCCGCGATGTCAGTTCACCAGGCCCGTCGACGTTTTTTCCCAGAGCTTTCGTTCTGGCTTGCAAGTATTGAACAGAATGATTATGCGGCCCGCGCTCGTCATTCTTTCAGTTATCCGGCCCACTGTGAAAAAAGTTTGGTGACCCCTGCTCTATACAATACGACTCCAATTCTTTGCTCACCTTTAAAACAGATGGCCTAGAAAATGACACACTTGGGCTTCTTCTTCTTTTTAACAGCAAGAGCAGCTTTAGTGGCTGTCTCGAAGACGTCCCTCACTCCTTCTTTGGTTTTGGCCGAACACTCGAGGTAAGCAAAAGCATTTATTTTTTCGGCCATTGCTCGTCCCTCCTCAGGCTTGACAGGCTCTTGCTTCATCTTCTGCAGCTCCTTGATTGTGTTGGAGTCGCTGCGAAGATCCTGAAAATGGCATATATTACATAATTTACACTAAATTATACACACCAAATATTTTTTACTTTTTCAGCAGTGCATTTGTGTTGTCATTCGGTTGAAAATTTCACTAAGAGCAGAACTTCAGGCACTTCAAAACGAAGGACAGAAACAAGAATGCATTTTCCTGTGTAAAAATTGTACAAGAGAGGATCTCTGAATCATTTTTATTATCAAAACACAAGTTACAATTCACTAAGAGAGGAAACTAATTGTTTTCCTTTAGCACACTCACCAACTATATTTCAGTTCATTAATACCAATATTCATGAAATATTCATGAAATACCAATATTCATGAAATGCCGTGCACTAACTAACAGTAACGCATCTAATGCGAGGTTCATACACGGTGTCTTACTAGAACAGCACACCATTACCTGAACTCACCTTTTTGTTCCCTACGAGAATAATGGGAACATTGGGGCAGAAATGTTTCACTTCAGGGGTCCATTTCTCGGGGATGTTCTCGAGTGAGTCTGGTGAATCAATGGAAAAACACATCAAGATGACGTCTGTGTCAGGGTATGACAAAGGACGCAACCGATCGTAGTCTTCCTGACCAGCGGTGTCCCAGAGGGCGAGTTCAACCTGAAGATGACACCAGTAAGTTAATTGGAACATGAAATTCAAGTATCAATGACTAAATCAACTCCATTTTACCATAGAAACATGAATGGAAAAAAGAATTCTTATTTAGTTTAGAATGTTGACGAATATTGAAAACTTCAATCGAAAGTTAAATTAAAATCAGGCAAAATGACATTCCTCAAGAAAAATTTAGTAAAGTTCTTAAACACAGATGAATAAAATCATGCATGCCAACATAAGTAACACACCAACCCAAGTATACATTGAAGGCCAAGAACTAATAAATTTTTAAAGAACTAAGAACTAATAATTATTATTAATTAAGGGATATGAATAATTACCCTACAGGAGTTACTACACAAAACCTCAATATTTTGGTTATGAACTGCAATTTCTGTAATGAACTGCATTCGAATGTTGAAGCCAAACGCTACTTTATGCTTTAACTTTATATAACTCATTCATCTCTAAATATTTCAAACTATTAACTCCATTACCCCCATTTTTTAATACTTCAACATTAACTGCAACTCATATTTTGAGTGGTACGGTAAAATTTAAAATTGTTACTTAATGGGTTACGTATGACTAAGAAGAGTCATCAGTAACATAACAGACACACGATTTACATGCTTTACTAGGGCAACTAAAGTAAAACACTTGCCTTTACTCATATGAAAAACGAAATCAAATACGTTAAAAATAGATGTAAAAAAACCTCTAGTTAAATTGCACTATTGAAGAGCTAATCAATTGCATACTAACTTGTTTGCCATCAACTTCGATATCGGCGACGTAGTTCTCAAAGACAGTGGGAACATAAACCTCTGGGAACTGGTCTTTGGAGAACACAATGAGAAGGCACGTCTTTCCGCACGCACCATCACCTACGATGACCAGCTTCTTGCGGATGGCAGCCATCAGGTCTGCACAGACAAGAGGTCATTAATTCAACACAATCAAGCATCACACATACATCTCTAATGCATGATCCGGTATATTATGATTTGGGCCAGCATTGCGCACTTGTTTCAATGAAAACACAAACAGTATGTTTTAGTAATTGTTCATTTATCTCAGGTGGAAGAACAAAGAAACCATACTATTTCAATGAACTATCTTCAAAACTAAACCATTTATATATGCCTTTACTCCCTTGCTTTGCAGTCAATCCTGTTCACAAAAATAAGCTTCAGAAAAGTAGTAGTTTCCAATAATTTAACCCTCTCAGTAACTACCACCCTCACTTCTATACACAAATAATCAAATGCTGGGTTCCTTTTTAAACCATATTTGTTATAAGATCAACAATGGCTGAAAAAAAACTAGCCCATTTTTTACAGCTACAAGCTCATCATTCATTGATGCTTTAACCACTAATGACAGTCCTTCTTCCAAATGATGTTAAATTTTTAAAACTAAAATTTTTTCAGATTATTTAGGTTAGTGAAAGAAGGATAAGAATATTAAAAAAATATTATAAGACTAAAACTCCTTGAGCAATAATATCCAGGCTAATGTTTATTACTTCAACAACTGAACTTGAGAAGGCAAGACAATGAGAAGCCACTTCTATACAATTTACTCCTGCCACAGACATGCTCCTTTCAATCAACAGTAAAATACTAGGGTATTTATTCTTGGTCATACCCTATCAACATAAGTGTGATACTTGTACGTCTGCCACAATCTAACTGGATAAAGGCTCAGTATGATAAGTATTATTGATGTGTGAATACAGAGACAACATATTAGGTTGAACAATGGACTGATGCAAGTCAGGCAATAAAAGAATATGTGCTCCACATTAATCTAATGATATTAAGATCTCAGGAGGAAGAGAACTGAAAGCAAGCCTGCTCTTCTCAGACATTTTTATGTAAAAGCAAAAAAAATCAGTTTGCTAGTTCATAGAAGAAAAGTAATCTTTAATTTTTGATTAAAAACAAAACATGAAAATCATCCAAAATATGCTATAAAATACACTTTTTCATCTCACAGAAAGACTTGCAACATATTTTATATATTTGAACTTATTTATCATCATATTTTGATGTACTCAAAGGCTAGAGCAATATTTTTTTGCTATATTCATGCTATTCAATTTATCCCTAACATTCTACTCCACAATAGAGAAAAATGAATAGCTTCAATTCTATCTGCAAGAGAACACTTCAAATGCTAGGACAGTGGCTGCTCTGATTGTACAACTTCAATACTCAACCACACATTTAAATTCAATTACAACTCTGCCCTGGAGAACTAATTAGACCAGACCTCTATTTTGTTGTTAGCAGCACCTCCTAATCAACCATTTGACAATTGCAAATGTAAAGGAGCATTAAAACAATATGTTATGTTACAAGGTTTGTAGAAGTTTAGCACACAAAACACAAATACCAATCAAACACTAATGAAGCAAAGAAGCTATAATAGACATTTATTGAAATAAATAACTGACTCATGATCCCCAAATAATGAAAACAAACAAATTTAATTAAAAGCAATATTTAATAAATTGAAACTACTTGAAGAAAAGTGAGAGCAGTACCATTGAATAGCTGCCAGCATAAGTTTCAATAGGTATATTTACAACCACAATTGAGCATTAAATGTCACTATGATGCATCTCATTTCTACTAAAATGGGGGTAGCCTTACAATAGTATCCTCAGATACCCTGTGTAGCACTACATTCACAAAATGCTACAGAAATGGAATATGTTATGTAATTAATTTTGAAGAGAACAATTGTGTATTGAAATATTTTTTTCTCCATAAAAGTGATTCTATAAGTAAATATTTAATCTTTCTTTATATCATTTTGAAGTAAAAAACAATGAATATAGCACTTTATCATAGCAATGTAAGGGTATCATGTACAATTTAATATGCTTCAAAGAGAGACCAAATTCTAAGAAGTTTATACCAATGTAAAGAAGAAGTCACATAGAAGATGAAGTTGGCAACAAATATAACATACAGGATGAAAAAACTGAGAGCAACTTCTGAACAGATAACATTGATCTAAGCGAGTTATATAAATTTCAATGCGTAAGGGGCAGAAAAATTCCTTGCATCTGATCCTAGTCATCCATTTTTAAGAATGATTCTTGAAAATTAACGAAATTCCAAATAAATAAGTTTATACCAATTTTCTTAACCTGTCCATCTGTTCCTGATGATGGATATTGTGATAAAGTCAAGATTAACAGAACACTAGCACAAAACAAGCCACAAACATTGATGTCTTTGAACAGGTGCAGAGGTCTGTGAAGACCACACATCCAAAGACACAAATGGTCCTCCACTCACAAGTGCACAAGTTACAGACCTTGATACCTATGAACAAAGTCATACTCAACATCAAGGGTAATTTTTAAAAGTAGTGATTATAGCTAACAACAGCACTCAAGCAGCCTGATTCCAACATGTTTTATGTTCTCTCCAAAAAACCATTGTGATTATTTTCAAAAGTTTTTGTTCTTTTGAGTATTCTAGCATGTCAGATGATAAGCACAAAATGTGTAGTGCGTAGCACTTAACACTCCATGCCATCCATGGAAACAAAAATAGACATTATTACAAGAATCTAGCACAGCGAGAAAATGACTTATTGTGGTGGCTCGTACAGGATTGATCATTCTACAAGCATTGTAATTCTCATAAACAATGTGATGCAAAATGGGAAGAGCTCAATACCTTTACACTCAGTTGTTATTATTAGCATGAACCTTGGAAACAGGGTTAAAGAACTTAAAAAACTTCTGAGCATTTAGATGTAGGATTGTCTTTAGAAGACCAAGCTGCTAAGCCTAATGTTTATCCAAGAAAAGGTTTAAGTTTGTCAAAAAGTGTGCAAACATATGAAGAAAAAATGGCAGATGTAATCATTACTGCAAGCCATAATTCCATAACTTATTCTGTATTTAATGAAAATTGTGTACCAACAATATTGTGTCCTGTAGTGTTAAACTATAAAGAAATATATGAAGAAATACCAGTTTTGTTGTTATCTTGTCCTTGCTCTTCTGACTGGTAAAAGTTCCAATCAAAAAAATAACCTGGCACAATTTTTAGCATCTATTACATAGGCACTGCAAATACTCAAGTCTGTGGTTCTTACTTTTCCATTTTATGATGTATTTCCAGAGTGGTTTAGTACACACCTTTCTTAATAATAAACTAGGTTTTTAAAAATTTCCCTCCCATACTAGAGACTATATACAGCAAAACTGCTTTTATCTAATAATCAAAATTTGGATACCCTGATTAACTTTCTGTTATTCTCTACAAACATACTTAGAACTAACTTTTTCCTGTACTTCACAGGTGAACTATACATATGTACTCTATCTTCAGTTTACCAAATTCATCTATTTATTACCTTATTACCTTTGAAGTTGCTTTGGTCTGGTGAAGTTATAAATTAATGCAACTACTTTATAAATACACAAAGCATTGGGCAACAGAGAAAAAATGCCAAAATAATAAATAATCCTTCAAAAATAACCACCAGCATTACAAGACATTGAGAGTTCCAGAGAACTATCACCCAGCAGTCTTCATACAGTTGCCTCTTATGACAGTGCATGTTTTTTGACTCAAAAGTACTTCAAATCTACACACAACATATAACTAATATATACTATATTTTATCAGTAATGAAATATATATATATATAATATATAGAAAAAATTTAATTGAAAGTACTTAATAAGATTTTTATTACCTTTTTTAAGTTTGAAGAAATTGCTTGTCAAATTCTAAAAAAAAGTGTGTTACACAAAGGAAGTCAGTTTCATCTACCACTGAATACAAATAAATGGCACACACTGAATACTATACAATAATAAACTCAATAAAACAAAATAACACAGACTAAATACAACGCAACACATGGTATATACAATTGGTAAAGATAACCTAGGAGTCTTCCCAATACCATAGAAAGAGGAAAAATACTTGTACACTAGATTAAAACAAATGAATGAGCACAGCAGAACACAGTTTAATGAAGTATGGGACGTAATTCCCTATAGCAAAGCTACAGATTACCATAATGAGAACTATGCCTACTATTCAGTGCAGGAGTACGCACACAGCTGATCTGCTTACACCAACACCGACAGGTAACGTATGGGTAAAATATAATTAAACGATAGCCCTTATTTTCCACCACATGTCGTAGTTAAGTGCATCGTGACATGAAAATTTGACACAACAGGATAGTAACATCACTTCTAGAACAATTTATAAGGCTAAACGATTCACTAAATGTTGGTTCGTATCACAGATACAAAATTAGCCGACAACCGATAGCAGTTTCGCCTTTTCGCCGAAATCGAGGAGCAACAGTCAAGAATTACACTCGTTCATGAAGATGTAAGATGGAATTTGAAAAACATTTGTACACGAACACATCCACAAAATACTTATTAATCAGATGGTAAACAAAAACAGATGATTTACCTGCTAACTCGGGGGCAAATAAAAGAAATTCGAATCAAATATGGCTGCGAAGCTTCAGCCCCACCTTAAAGAAGCTCAGTAATAGCATAGGAATGCCTGACGTCACCATACACAAAATAATAGGCGCCGAATTTACGTTAAGGTATAGTTTTCATAAATGTTATAATAGTGAAATCATGCAACAATGTTTCAGATATGTGTGAAACGCTACTATATATCAAAGATCCATCGAACAACATATTTTTCATATTAATAGGGGAAATTTGTCAGTAAAGTCGAATACGAGAGAAACGGCGAAAATTATCAATAGAATATAATTTCCTGAACCCATCGTTTGGCCTGTGTATAAAAACATACATATATGCATACTTAAATTTTTCAATTATAGTTTGTATAACATTTTCAGGTGGCATTTTTACTACGCTACAAACAATTTTAAAATCCGTCAATAGAATATTTACACGCAAACTTGAGAAATGTTTCATGTCATTTTTGATGCAAGATAATAAACAATCGTTTAACTTAAAGTGATTTGCATGTTTTTCATACCCTGCACATGAAATCAAGATGATTGATAAAAGCGTTGCTTTCCAGAGTATTAATGTTAAATAAACCATTCTATGATTTAGTTGATATATATTTTTTGACTTGAGCATAAATTTTATTTCTCTACATCAGTAACAGTCCAGTTGACTTATTTCAAGCGATATTTTGGAATGCATGATGGAGTACATCCCGTACATGATTTTTGCGACAGAATAATTTAAAAATGAACGATTTGATGTGATTTGCATCATATGTAAGTACAAAATGGTGAGTGGTTGTACATTTACAGCTGGATAGTATCGCATCTATCATGTGTATGACTTAATGAACCCTCTTACATATTTTAGTCTCTGTAGGTGACCTAAAAGTGTATGTAATGCGGCAAATTTTTCATTTATTTGGCACAGTATATCTACACCATAGAGAACTAAGCTCGTATCGATGCCATCACTTCTAGGTAAAATTATACTAGCATACGTACGGCAGAGATACACAGCGGTGCAACATAAATGACATTAGATTCTGCATGCATGAAGATTACTTCTATTAAAAACTGTCTCTTTACGAAAATTTTCACAGCATAATGTTCCTTTGGAAGGATTCAACTTTTTTCTGTGATTTTACCTCACTGGGCCATCACTTCTCTTTTATACTGACTTTATGTACACGTGCAAAGTTTCAAATAGATGACGTATCACTTTAACTTGTGAAAATGACATTTGGTAAATGATCGAGTTTGCAGATGCACAAAATACGATAAATACACAGTAAAACTAAGTTCAAGCACAGAATATTTAAGGCATGGACGATTAACTGCATGGATACAATCTTTGCATTTGACCATATCTAGGTAACGCATCAAATCTACGATTCTGTTTCGCAAAATCGTTTCCGTGTTGTCGTCACTCAAAAAATATGCTAAGAGAGGTAGATAAATGAAAACATTAAGATATATATGCACAAACGCTTCAGTCCCAAGTAATGGATTATATTACGAAAAAGAAAAAATTAAGTGAAACTACCATTCAGGTAGTTTCACTTAATCAATGTGACAAATGACTTCACTGATCTTCACATCGTAATTCTGAGGCTAAATTAATAGTTAATAATCACAAAGGCACTGATACATGAGTGCCTGCAACTAAATCATCACTTGCAGTAAAATTTTCACACGGGAAAAGTTATATTTTCTTGCAAGGTTAACGAAGAGGGTCAAGCAAACGAGACTTTGTAGGGCTTCTTCTTGCTCCCTCCCCTCCATCCCCACGGCCCCCACAAGTAGGGGAGCATTTACCTTTAGATGACTTTTGTCTTGACTATATCATCATAGAACGATGAGTATATCATGGATAAACCTTTCATTTATATCTTAGCAAGTATAGTTCGTACGAAGAGTCTATACCTAGGCAAAGATATATAGGATATAGTTCAGCATAAATAAAATCACTTCACACCGTGCTGCTGAATTAATTCCTTAAGCCTCAGGGATGCCGAAACTGCACATAATGCTGTCCGGATTCCATGCATAACACTGACCATATTCCATGCATAATGCACTATTCCAATCCAATTCTACTTAACACCCTAGCTCGGCTGGCTTCATGTCAACAAAGAAGGCAACGCTAGGATGGCAGGTGCACCAAAGACTGCACTCATGTCAACAAAGAAGGCAACGCTAGTGTGAAAAGTGATATTGCGCATCTGCTTAGCTGAATTGAAGTTTAGAATAGTTTAAATGTAAATAATTTACTGAAACACCTTAACACATTATGAATTACGGATCAAGTTAATGGGCCAGTCACATACTAATAAATATTTAGCCTTGGAATATATTGAAAGAGGTAAATTTGCATAAGAGCGTCGATTCAAAATCTATCTGCTGTGAACACGCTCCTTTGACGACAAAAAGTATCCATGATACACTCGTACAGAGATCACTGGCAGCTGCAAGTTTTAATTTGTACCGATGAAAGCCAAAACAACACTTACCGGCTCGACTTGACTTATAAAAGTTGAAGGAACTTTAAAGTACTTTAATTTTGTTCTACATCTACAGCTCAACCCACCGCTATCCTCTCCGTTACACAGCGTCGGAGGACAAGGAGGCAGAGGGATTCGGATGTTGATCTCCCTCCTGGCCATCTCTTCCGGCGAAACATGGACAGCGCGTCCGGAAAACCTTGTTGCTCGCGGAAACAATTGCTTCTGTCTTTCGAAGATGAGTTTGTGTATCAGAAGAGAAACGACTCGGAGAAGCCTCGAGTAATCGTAAAGAATGAATTTGTCGATGGTATAATTATGTCAGAGTGGGTCCGTTAGAACTGAGTCAGTAAACGTGATAAGAAGAGATGAGCAAAAAATACAAATAATTAAGTTAGAATGTAGAGATTAGACATCACGATATTAAATTTTATGGGTTTCATGTAATTGAGAACCTTTGGAGTGTTCTGCTTTAATGTAGCAGTACCGCAACAACTATTAATTTCCTGACAAACAAAATCAATAGGGTTGCAGCTGTTCTGTTGGTGTCATAGGATATCAATTATTATATTAGTCAGTATGGGTACAAATTATTTCGTTAAATTTAGCACAGGATATATATTTTCATCACCACAATAAATCGTGTCATCAGAAGGTTCCAATTTAATCATCACGTATGAATGTCATCTAATAAATTTAGAGTACAACCGTTACGAGGAGCGTTTAGCGCCTGAACAATTGAATAATTTTATCAAAATTAATAACTTATAAGGAAAACTTAGAATGATGAGGGAAGTGTTGTAAGAGAATTTGATAACTTTCTCTATGACATTTCTGATACACGACATACGAGCGAACAAATAGAGATTATTTTTATTTGCAGACAAAATTTTCTTCTGACGTAGAGGAACAAACCGTCATCGGCATTTATTGTTTATTGAATAATCATTATCAATTTTTTTACACGATTTGGAAAAATTCAACTCAAGTTCTCAGTTACTGGCTGAAGTTAATATTTACTAATAGACAACTTTTACCTCTGTACTAATTTCAATCTAATTATAAATAAAACAGAATCAAATCTGAATTTGGAAGAAGTTTTCTCGAGGGTAATTATTACTGCATAGTCCTTGAGGTAATTCCTTGTAAGATATTTAGAACAATGAGCATATGGAATATTAAACAGTGCAAGAAATACATATATGAAATTAATAAAGTATTCACTATCTAAGGAGGTCCCATACAAAATTAGTAGAACGGGATTAAATGTTATATTATAGTGGACGACCTAAAGAATTGTTTTTCAATCAGAAATAGAGTAAAATCGATGCTACATATTAAATAAAAAATTGTTTTATTAGCTACCCATTGTGCGCTTAACGAACTAAGAGGAACATATATCCATGAAATAAAAGGGTTGTTTAGCCTTCACATTCGTGTGTCACATACCACTAGATATGCTTGAAAAGTTTCTTCTGTGAACGTTCAGAAGCTTCAACTAGCTCTCTTTGAATGTTGCCCAAAATTTCCTTCACAAATTTGCAGCACGATATTCTGTAGTACGGCAATCGTGGAGAATGTACTAAATTTTCTATAGAACACATGCAAAGCTTACTCATTCACTGATGAAGGCGGCACAGGTTCAATAGACTGAAGGTCAAACTGTACCATTTAGTGTCACATAGTTTTGAACTCAACACACCAGTCCGGTAATATTTTGATCTTTTCCGGTATTTGAAGTAGTAATTAGGAAGATAGCTCGTTGATTTTGCACTCTATCAAATAATATTTCGAAGTATTTGAAGTACTGAGTTTTATGAACACACATTTGCCCTTCTACGAACTATGTCAGCAACTTTGGAACTACAAGGCTCGTAATGGTAGGAGGTCGTCTCGAACCTTACGACGGCTATCACTGGAACGATTCTTTGCAGGCTTCTTCCATGAAGTCCTCCAAGACACTGCCAGTCTATAGCGGGAATGAGTAAAGTGTATTAAAGTAAGTCTTTTTTTAATATCATCATTTCTAGCGCGTTTTGGAACCATTTTTCAAGTCATAGTCACGTATGAGTTCAGAAGTTGAAGTTGAAATGTCGAAATGATGGATTCAGATTTAAAAATCATACATCTGAGACATCCATGTGATTTTTTTTCCGGAATTTATGAAAAAAGCTTGTCACGACAGTTAAATAATGATATTTAATACGACCAATACTAAGTAATGAACATAAATTCATCCGAGCATGAGCGAATGATTATCAGTAGACTACTGATACGCTACTATAATTGCAAGATAGAGATAATTTATACTATTAACTCTCATCAAAAATATTATTTATAACGGACTGCATAATACAGTCAACCACGTTTCTACTCGCAGTTCGATTTTTCCAGCAAGAAGTAATGGAATGTTTTGCCACTCTTTTAAAACCCATTTCTACTAAACCACAGACCAAATAATAATAAAGTAAGACACAAGCAAGGCTGTTGCTCTCTAAATGTTCATACGAATTTTCTGTACAGCTTAGTTACACGATTCATTGTTTTCATGCATCTTCGCTTCAGGTCAAACCTCTCAGACGATTCTAGCAAGTAATTTAACCTATAAAAGCAATTAAAAAAGTTATCACTGATCATTTTTCCAGTTCCCAAGTTACTGTACCTTGAAGTCGACGTTAATCTCTTAACTGGCGAAGACGTGTATGCATGTTTTCGTTAAATGTTCCTGCATACGTCTCTGCCCAAAAGGATATTTGAAGTGAGAGAGCACACGGCATAACCACCATAACAGCGAACTTGTGACTAACTGTCACTGACCCCGAGTCCCAGACTGGGAAAATGATATTATTTAATTGGTGCGTACGATTTGATCAAAAACCATACCTTAGCTTTTAAAGAATCATATGTATTTGAGAATGTTAATAATAAAAACTATAACGTTAGATTACAAAATGTTATAAAATGGCCAAGCCCTTGGAAATGGCAAAGCTATTTTTTCTACCAACACAAAATTAAAAATATTAAAAAACATGAAAATTAAAAAAGCACTTATATGATGAGTGTTTTTACTAATCCGCATCGTTAGAAGTACTGATTCAAGCTTCCTCTGAATGTAAATCAACTTAAATTCAAAAATTTATAATAGTTATAAATAAACGATACAGTGATCAGTATCCCTTAACATTAAATGATGGGTAAACCAATATGACACAGAAAATGACCGAACTTTTGTTTCTCAAGGGTGACTTGAACAATTACTATTAAGGTCTCGCTGCGCTGCAAGCGTACGCAGTTTTGAGAATAACATTAAAAACGAGTGTTCCTTCCCTTCAAATTAATTCTGTACTTCGAAAAGTTTTCCGGTTAGTTATTTATTTAGTGAATCATTTGTCAAATTATTGGCTTTAGTCAATCTTTAAATGTGTCTCACCTGGCACTGCATGGTTCACGACACAGGTAGCTGTTCTTGTACCTAGGATAGACATTATTGAAGTGATATTGAATCTATGCTTTGGCCAAACATGTTTTACGAACTGTACTTAGTCTCACCTCCGTCTCACTTCTGATTCCGGATTTATTTTCCTTTAAGGCAAACCGTAATTATTTCACCTTTATGGGTTTGTGGTTACGTAACAGTTCTCAAGTAAGATACTACAGGCTAGAGAATATCTATTTGTTGTCATTTAACTTATACGTTGTTTAATGAAAGTAATTTTTCTGAAATATTCAAGTATTCAACAGGTTAGCCAAACATCTACCAGTGTGGTCAAGAAATTCTATGTGCATTATGGCCCTAAATAACTAAGTTCGTGTATGTTCTCCATTTAACCTATTTGAATCACTTGTGCTCTTTAAATTGATCTGCTCAAAATGGATCCTCTGAAGCCTGGAGAACATTCCACTAAACAGACTTGTTGATTGTAGTATCAATTATTATTGTTGGTTCTATTGTACATCATGTTGCATAGCCCATGACTAGCCATGATTTTCATGATTTTATAGCCCTTGCTTAACTCTCAGTAAAAGATCCAAGAGAATAAAACAACCTCACTGTTTCTGATTGTCAAAATATGAGGATACAAATAACTTATGAATTAAAATACTGAGAATATAAAGTCATGACTGCCAGAAGCATGATGTTGGATTTGTTAAACATTTCATACTTAGAGTAGATCCAGTTTGGTTTCTGCAAATTCAACTAAATGAAGTTTTTCAAATAAATATTTTGCATATAGATAAAATAAAATAAATGCCTGAAAATGAAATTTTTTTAATATTTAAAAAACTTAATTTGTGATTGACTTCTCTTTGCTTAAAATTTCTCCTGTTTCATATAGTTCATATGAATAGTGTTTTTCATATAGTGTAGATCTCATCAAAATATCAGGTTTTTGTTAATTTATTAAGATAAAATGTGCTAGTGTATATTTCTGAAGTATGTTATCACTTCAATTATAATTTCTAATAGAATGTCTTCAAAATTAATGCATTAATTCTAAAGTAATTACATAGGATGATTTTTTTCCTGGTTACTTAGCTTCTGAAATATAGGGTCACCATTCTAGGGTTAATAGAACTTTAACTGTTTTATGTAAACATGTACATAAGTGTAAGTATTGCTTATCTAATGCTTATTTTATCTATGTATTAACCGAATATTTTCAATGCTACAATGTACTATTTATTTCAGGTTTCATTGGAGAGTGATCAATCAGCTCTCCACCCCCGTCACCAAAATGATTTTTACATCAAATAGTGTCCTGATGTCATCCATTTGCAGGTGAGTTGAATGAATAAAATATCTACTTGAAAATAAAGAACTTATTCAAAATATAGAAGTACCTGAAAATATATATATTCAACAGCCAATTGAATTTTAGCTTTGACAATACGAAGATGATTGACCCTTATTTAACACAAATGTTACTAGTGTGGTTGTTTGTTATGAGCTGATGATGTTGTGGTTAGTGAATCATGGCAAGAACTACAAGGGATGCTTGAGGTTGTAAATGGATATAGTAGCAATTTCAAGTAAAAATTAGTGGGAGATGAAAGTAAAGTTATTTTTAAAAATGGTTACAGGACTGACAGAGATAGAAAATGGAATATTAGAGATGTTAAAATAGGCAGAATTATAGAAAGTAAGTTCGTAAAATGTATGTTGAGTGAAGATGGATGTACATTAGCAAAAGCTGAGAAAGTGGCAAGAGCTATGCAATGGTGGGGAAGACTAAGCAGTAGAGCCAAGTATAGAGCAAACGAGTATGAATGTTATGGCATGCACTGAAGGAGACCTTGAAAAGTTGGAAGTGCTGCAGAATAGGGTAGGGTATTTTGCATCAGGTACCCCAAAATGGATGACAAGAATCTATTAGAGGGGATCTAGGATGGAGTCTGTTTTCTTAAAGAATGGTAAAATCTATGTTGAATTATAAGGTGAGAATTTAGCATATGGAGAATAAAAGGTGGATTAAACAAATTTTTTGATGGAATGTGAGTGAAAGTCTATAGGAGAAAATTTGCTGGGGGCATGCAAGAAACCTAATGATTCACAAGACTGTCAGAATTGGGAGACCTATGGATGACTGGATATTAAGAAATAATGGAGGTGAAGGACGAGTGGGATTGCAAAAACTGAAAGAAGGAAATTGAAAGACAAGAGTATGGGTTTGAAAAAATAGAAGCATAGCATGACTGGAAAGGTCACCTTAACTTGGTATGCCCATAAAAATGTTCCAATGGTTGAAATGTTCTATGAGGAAAGTTTTGGCAGCCAGCTCCTGTTTGCTGTCAGGTGTGAGGCATCAAGTGTGAACAGGCGCACACGGAGGTAGAATGAGGGGAATAACAGGTTATGTATGCAGTGTTACAGAAGAGTGGAGAAAAAAAAGTGAACATGTGGTCTTAGAATTTAGTCAATACGAGTGAATGAGCTTTATGGATGTGATTTGTGAGCAGTATGGAGAGAACCAGTGGGATGCCAGGTGTATTGAAGAGGACTCCTGTATGAGCTATTTTGTACAGTTGGAAAGAACGCAACATGATTGTTGTGGATGCAATGAAGAATATCCTAGTGCGTGCATGGAAGAAAAAACTTCAACTTTAAACTATTAGTCACTTGGATTACAGTGTGACTATCTGCTTAGCACGAAGGTCTGTTTGTAAGATAGCCTTCCAGTGGTACCTCTTGGCTTGTTATTTTGAATGACATGACCCAAGGCGGTCTTTGAGGAATTATTTTAGACAACCCTGGCACACAGGTAAAGAATTCTGGGCTGCTTCTTTATTCTGTATGTGTTTGGAGGAAATTAAAGGTCGTAAAAAAAGACTCCAGCTTTGTTTTATTGAAAAAGAATGTTCAAAGCCCTAAGGGTTTTTGGTGCAACTCATGAATTACGCACCTGGTAAAAAATAGGCAAGCAAAAATTCATAGTGAAAAACGTACGAGGAAGACCAGATTTATCATTTTTTATGGAGATCAGATACGTTCTACTCCGTCGTATGGAATTTTCCCATTAAAATAGCGCATTCAAACGTGCTAGTTACCTGAATAAAAACCATTTCAAATCCTATTGGTACTTATTTTTATTGAACAATTTTATTTAATGAAGTAACCTCACTATTGTATCTTAATAATAACTTCAATGATTTCTTTGCCGTGAACACTTCATCTTCAATTGAATTTCAATTATGAGGATAGCATGCCACACTTGCAATTGAATGCTATTATCAACTACCATTTTGTATTTACAGGAACGCGGCTTCTTCAGCAACACGTGTAAATTTAACCAGTCGAAGCTTGGCTGCAACGCGCATGTGCATCAGAAGAGCCTCATCAAAAAAGCAATCAGATCAACCAATGTCCGAGCCTGTAAAATTCTCTGAAAGTCCGGCTTTCAAGTTCAAACCTCAGTTGTCGTACAGTGCTGAGAACATGTCTGATAGGCCGTGGTTCGAACCGTATGTTGTCATGAGTTCCGTGGCCATCTTTATGATTTATTTCTTCATTCTCAGGGAAGAAAATGATATTGATGGAAGGTTAGGAAGCAAATCTATCGAAGCTCAGGTGAGAGACTATGAAATTCAAGTTTTAGAAGCTTCTTTTGAGAAGTGTAGGCGTGCTGGTGCCGATACTTCCGAAATAGAAGAACGATTGTTTACGTTACTGGAAGAGAAAGAGAACGCTTCCGTGTAATACTATGTGTGTACATATTTCCATGTGATTAATACAAATTTAATTGGAAGTAGCATATTTCTAAAATCTTAGCTATTAAACGTAACGTTATCGTGTTATTTAAGAAGCGTTTTGCGAGACCTGTGCTAAGACACCTACAATTTTTGAATTATGAATGAATTGTATCATTACTTTGTTCAGTATCTCAAATAAAAGCTTGTGCAGGACAGTCTCCAATGCTTTAAATGTATACCTTCTCTCATGCTTAGAAGACTGAAGCTGCTTCTGTGAGAGCACCACAACGACGAGCATAGTTATTGATATAGTATACAATCCTATGTGAGAACGATCAAGCTTTTGATGGTATATTGCTACATTTCCTAACACAGCAGGAAAATCTCAACAAAATTCCCCTGTTGTATCGTCTAAACACATTCTCCCGAACTTTGAAGCAATTTTTTTATCTTGTGACTTCTGCATACAAGAGATATTTAACTTTCATACTTCCACCTGTTTTTCCTAATTCCCAAAAGAATGGTGCACAGGACTTTTTATTCTAGATCGTTTTAATTACGGCTTAAACTCGTACAGGAAAGTATGACTCGTAAGGGTTCAAACTGAACAGGATTGCAAGCAAACAGGAAAGTCTGTGAAGCCGTCGGTACTCTCTCTTGCTACCACAGGGACAAGCAAAAACAGTTGGTGCGGCCATGCTCTATCGCAATTACAGTTTGCAAAAAGGGCTTAGTAATTCTTGAAACCGTTTCAGCTGAATCGAAAAATATGATTCCGACTATTGTGGTCCACGCTATCGAACAAAGCTGAAGAAGTGGCTGTAGACTAACTACCAAAAGGTCTTTAAAAGTTTAACCCTCTAATTGTATTACATCACATGAAACTAATATTAATCTGGAGTCACCAAATAAAAATTCCTGTGCACTTTCCCAGTCTACAGTTAGTATTCGTGTCAACCAATTATTCTCACTAAAACTTGTATGAAACCTCTCTAGTTCCTCATACGTACTTTGGAGCAAAATTTTTACTTCAAAACAAAATGTTTGCTGTTTTATAACCTTACAGCCAAATATATTTCAAAAAAAGTTCAAATATGACAACTGAATAGGGCAGCGAATCTGACGAAGCGTTTCATTTCTTAGCGCTCAGAAAAACGTCTTCCCTACGCCAAAAAAGTTCATTCCAAGTCCCATGGCCTTATTTTGCTTACTAAAGACGGTTACACGAAATGAAACTCTGCAAAAGATGAGAATTTTGTATTAGAATCCAATGGGAGGGAAAGAAGGGTCCTACACACTATTTAAAATAAAAACTTATTCTAAAGACACGATGAATGACAAGAACTTTGATTTTGGGAGATCTTTTGCGGTGCAGACCAGAACGATATGGAATGAAATGATCATCAACCTGTGCATGGCTGAATAAATAAAAAAGTGAACGGAAGAGTGTTCCTTAATCGGTAAAATAAAACCTACACAAAAACGCAGGCATGACAATAAAACATTGACAAGAACGCTCCTAACACTTCTGGCAGTAGACGACTTAAATCTATAGCGACGGATGAACACTTAAGCTCGCTCTCCACGGATGCGACGGGCGAGCTGGATGTCCTTGGGCATGATGGTTACTCGCTTGGCGTGGATGGCGCACAAATTGGTGTCTTCAAACAGACCTACCAGGTACGCTTCTGACGCTTCCTGAACCACAAAATTAACCATTACCTTACGAAACTCAATATTTAAACGAACGATATGAAAAATAATCACTCTAATGCATATGTATTCTCAAACAGGCTTACTAAGTTTGCTTTACTCGTGTCACCGAGGGAGCAAAATAAATCAAGTTACTGTAATGCACTAACCTGTAAAGCACCAATGGCAGCACTCTGGAAGCGCAAGTCAGTCTTGAAGTCCTGCGCAATTTCACGCACAAGTCGCTGGAAGGGCAGCTTGCGGATAAGGAGCTCCGTAGACTTCTGGTAGCGACGGATCTCCCTGAGGGCTACAGTACCGGGCCTGTATCTGTGGGGCTTCTTCACGCCTCCCGTCGAGGGGGCGGACTTACGGGCAGCCTTGGTGGCCAGCTGCTTCCTGGGTGCCTTACCTCCCGTAGACTTACGGGCTGTCTGCTTCGTACGGGCCATGCTGGGCTTTTATTAATCTGCAAGAAGTAAACAATGAGATTTTAGCATTCATGAGGTTCACATTTCAAATGTAAAGTAAAATCTATAGGAAAATTAATATTGTTAGAAAGTGTATATCTGTTGACAACAGCAGTGTTGCACCTTTGAAGGTAATTCTTGACAGTACCACTATTGCTTTATAACACTTGCAAGATGCTGATGCAACTAATCAAGTGTTTCAACCAAACGACTATTTTAACCACTCACTGTTCAGTAAGTATATATACACTTCTGATGTAAAGAAACTTCAATAAACAAATTTAACTTATGAGCAATTATTAAGAGAGAAAAATGAAATATTTAACATTTTTCTCTCTTAATAATTGCTCATGAGTTAAATTTGTTAATTGAAGTTTCTTTACATCAGACAAAAAAAATATATTCCATATTTTAGGGGGCTGGAATTTATTGAATGCACTGTGCATGCATTCCAATGGGAAAAAAGATTCCAGTCATGACATATTTGGGTTGCTCTTTAAGTTCATATAAACTAATTTAGTTTGTGACCTGAGGGATGCTCTGTGCCATAAAAATTTACATCAAACAAAAAAGTTCAGGACAAGAAATTTTCACTCTACTTCCTTCCCAGGAACTAATTCAAGCATTTCTACCAACCAATCAGAATCATATATTTAAAAGCATTTCTGATGCAGTTCAATTGGTTCAAACTATTTTATGCTCACTTGTTGCAAAAATTAAAAAATATGAATTTTCATAGGATAGAGCTTTTAACTAATTGTTTCAATACATATTGATTTTCAATCTTCTATAGAACAAACAGAGTTACAAGCCATTACCACAAGATAATCTAAGCATTTGTTCATCCCAAACAATTGAGTTGTGTCCTGAATGTTAAAACATCTACCATTCCTGTGCAGCCACATGCAGTACATAAAAAATGCTACTGGTATGTCCTAGAAATAGTTTAAAATACAGTAGTTATGAAACTACCCAAGAACATCACAATAGATACAACTGAAATTTAATTTCAATAAAGAAGTCTTATAAAAACATTACTCAACTAACTGGTGCATTATATATTAACTTTGGATGAAACAGAACAGTGTGCACACATTGTGTTTATATCTTCCAGTTATAATTTCAAAATGATAAATCTTTTAGGTTAAAAATTGGCATTTTAAAGGTTAATTATCAATAGGAATGAACCCTAAATTCGAAAAATTATTCAAGGGATCATAATTATGATCAAGTGACAATTACAATAAGGTAACAACAATCACAGCTTAATAATGATTATTCATTACTGATAAAGAAATGAAACTACCACAATTTTATGACATTTAAGTTTCCTTGTCTCAAATTGTGACAATGCTAATAATTCCTGCACATTTCGTTCATATTGATGTCATAGATATAAACCACACTAACTTCATCCTTCAAACTCTATTTTCAACTAATATAATTTCTCCATACTTCAATTTTAATCACAAGAATTCAGTTGTGCCCTGTCATGCTACCAATTCTAACGTATTATTTCATCCTACATTTCAATTGTATGACATCTTATAAGCAAAAATTTCTACACAATTCATGTATAATTGCTGAAAAGTTTCATTCACAAATAGTTGATCAAGAAAGCACAATTTTAGCAGCATTCATGTTCTCAACCTTCCTCTATTATTTCCACTAGCATGTGGTATTTTGCTCTTGTCTCTATCACCAGTAAGTTTTAATTCTAATTCTTGAATAGACCAACACGAGCCCTACACTAATGTATACATAACTTCATTCTATCCACCTGCTGGTAACATTGATCCTTCACAGGTTAAAAGTGCTGAATACACTCAATTTGAGCATTAAAATCTTAACTCGGTGGCAACAAAAAGGTCAGATAGAATAATTAAAACTAGCACTTATAAACAATTAGCATCTGTTCAAAAATATTTAGTTAAATAGACCCAAATAGTAGCATTGCATAGTGCTTTGATGTTCTACTCAACTACTCTAGATGTTAGAACTGCCTTTACATTAATGTAAACTGCATCACCAAACACGTGTGGAAGGTATTGCACCACATGTGTACAAATTATGCCCTATATCTAACTTCATATTCAATCAACCTGTGTTATTGAAAATTTACATTATTTTTATTGAAAATTATTCAAGTGACCTGAATTACAATTCACCAATTGTGAATACAACTGACATCTTTATAGAAGATTCCTTAATCTCTAGTGATAAAATCTTTGTTAATCAGCATTGGCACTACGAATTGTTTTTTCATATTGTGGAGAAATTAGTTAATTTTATTCTGAAAACTAAAATAGAGTCAATATGAAACAACTTTGAGATTAACATACCGAGAATTCAACCCTAAAAGTTTACCTAGTACCATGATATTCAAGAGAAAGAATCTACAAAGAAATAACTAGAACTTTTCAAGCACAAACATCAAGTCTCTTAAACAAGTTAACTTCAATACAAAATTATTTCCCTCATAGTATTCAGATCACTAGATAACAAATTATGATGTAGAATATCTATTTTGTACGGGCAGCTAACAATAATAAAATGAAGTTTTGAAACAGAAACGTTTGTTGTGTGCGTCTGTGATGCATCCTGGCGCGCGAAACACGTTCTGACCAAACACAACTTCTAGTTAATACAACTTATAAGACGACTTTTAAGCACTTTAAGACAACGTAACTAAAACACCGATACTTTGTAAAAAAAGACGTGCTAATTAACTAATCTAATATACAATTTACTCACGCACATTTTCTCAACTTTCGACAGGAGACGCAATCACTTCTTGTATGAACGCTTCAACAACACTGACTAAACAAGAAAAAAACGAAGGGAAGGGAAAGAAAAAGTTTTGATGACGTCATTAACAAACAGGATTAGGATTGGTTAAAGTTGATGACGTTCTTTATCACCATTGGTTGAAACAAACACATTTGTGATTCGTCTACTCAAAGCTGATACTAAATTACTATTGGCTAAACAGTTTTGAAATGGTGACGCAGATGTTCATCTTATTTTGAAAGATTTGACATTATTTCATCAAAATATGTAAATTATTTTCCTAAAAATATGGTCTTAGAGAAAATTCTATTTCTAATGAGCATCTTTCTCATAATAGCAAAAACAATGATAACCTAAGAATTAATGTATTTTGAAGGAATATTTTTGACAAATATTTAAAAATATTAGTTTTTTTACGCTTGAACAGAATTATGGTTATATCACTGAAATTTCCAAGCACAGATCAATCTCACAAGTTTGCTCTTCAATTTAGTTTTTAAGATTTACAGTTACAGTAACTCTCGTTTAAAATAATTGAATTATCATTTGAAAACTTTTCTCTCCGTACGAATTGACATGTTTATGAACGACGAAAGAAGAGAAAGTTAAAAATTTTATTTCCCATCAAGTAAGCATTACAGATACATTAGATTTTCAATTCTTAATGCTAACGGCTTAAGAGTAGTGATGATAGTCCAAGCGACTTTGCCCGTTCTTTGAGTGCAGCTTGAAGTAAAGGCTCGAAGGAGCGCTTCGATAAGTTAAATATTATACGAAAGTTAATATTATTACGAAAGTTAATATGTATTTAATACGAGGTGTTTCAGAATTTAGGCAACTAGTTTTGCACATTAAATATATCATTTACAATAAATGTTTTGTTATTTAAATCTTATATTATTTTGAAAGGAGCATTGAAGATAATGAGAGGGTTACTTAGCACTTATCGGTAAGCCCTCAACTCCCCGCCCATGGACACATTCTAGGATCGTCGCATGGAGCTCACCATCACCATCATCCTTGAAAGTAGTACGATAATCTTTCTATTTCAAGTGTCTAAATTTTAAATTCATACATTATATAATGGCCGTGGATTGAAATATCGTTATCAAGCTCCATAAACAAAACGAGAGTAACGCGCCAATTGTAAAAAAGTTAAAAATGAACCATTCAACTGTTTGAAGAATTGTTAAAAAGTTTAAGGAGACTGGTACAACCTATAATAAACCAGGACGAGGCTGGAAACGAAGTGTTCAGACCAAAAACTTATCAAAAACAAGCGGGAGAAGTTGCGTCGAAACCCACATCGATCCCAACGAAAACTGGCTGCAGAAGCCGGTGTTAGTAAAACTTCAATGTATCGAGTGTTGAAGGAAGATCTGGGAAAGAAACCTTACAAAATGATGAAATGTCATTAGCTTGTTGAATACCACGAGAGAATGAGACCTGAAAGAAGTCGCCACATCTTTAATGTGATAGCTCAAGGCACGCTCCCAAACTTGGTGTTCACGAGTGAGAAAATTTTAGGCATCCAGCAAATTGTGAACCATCACAACGACCGAGTTTGGAGTTCCTCAAGTTCAGTCGAGGGTAGGATTGTTACGAGACGTCAAACACAAAACAATCTTTATTTCCAATCAAGTACACAGTACATAGACATTTAGTACATTGGTTTTTAAATTCTTAAGGTTAACATTCTTAGAGTAAGGATGATGGTGAGCTCCATGCGACGATCCTGGGATGTGTCCATGGGCGGGCGTTGAGGTCTTACCGATAAGTGCGAGCTCACGGCGTGAAACGAGAAACAGCTCGTATTCATTGCCGGGTTTCGAACCCGCACGCAGTCTTTCTGCACAAGCAGAGACCCGATACGGAACACGGGCTGCAGTCCACTCGACTACGGTGGCTACAAATGGTTACGGTCAAAATGCACAGTCTGTCATGGTTTGGGCAGCTGTGACAGACACAGGAAGATCTCCGCTTGTTTTTGTACCTTGTGTAGTCAAACTGAACTCAGATTAGAGATTTATCTTATTTGAAATCAAAGTTACCACCATGGGCTACAGAATATTTTCAGGGTTCACCATGGAGTTTCCAACAGGATTCAGCTCCATTACATGGCTCCAAAGTCAGTTAGTCCGTCAGTTTTCCTGGTTGCCTTCGTCACAAGCACGAGAAAATTCGAGTGCTTCGTGGAGGCCAACTAGAGACTTAACACAATTAGGCCGCTAATTACTCGAGTACATAGGAAGTATGAGATCTCCTTGCCCCAATATATCACTATTTGATTGTGGCAAATATTCGTTTGCAGCAGAATCTAACCTACGGCAATAAGCACTGAACCTTTGACTATTTGTAGTGTAATTGTAAAAAATCCAAGAACAGCCATGATTGGAAACTAGATTTGTCAACAATGGACGCGCTCACCCGCTTTTAACTTGCGCTGCCTGTTGTTAGAAGAAAATTACCATTTATCATCATTGGAGACCTAACTATTCTGAATTCTTTGCCAAATTTAAAGTATAATTTTCAGAGAAACTGATTTCATCTCAAATTTAGGTAGATCTCCGTCTGTCAGGGTACGAATTCCTGTTAGGTAGCAACAGCAAGCCTCTCTGTGGTCAAGAACTTTAAAAAAAATTCTACCAAGTAGCCAAGGTAATTATCGAAAAGAATAAAACGAATGGCAAGAACTGGAACGTGATTAGGAACTGATGCGAATCCCAGCGCTAAATCAGAATTGATGTCTTTTCTTGAGTTATAAGATGAGCCTAAACTACATATATATTTTATTCTGTAGAAAACGTGATAATGGTAGAAGTAGCTGCTGTATATAATAAATATAACTGTATCGAAATATATAGTGCTTAGTCTACCCCGATTATCACACGAGATTTCTTTCATAAACTTAATTATTGACAACGCTAAATAAAACGCATGTTAGGAGTATATACAGTAATGTACGAAGATAATTCAATCTCTAATGTGACACAAATCAACTGCTACTGGAAGAAGTATTGGAGAAAAACGCATTCCTGAAGAACATCAACGCATAAAGAAATCAACTTACATATAGCTAAGCAACAAATAAAAACACTTTTTTATTTGACAAACGCCAACGCCTTGGATTTAAACTCGTTTGCGCTCATCAGTGATGTCTCTGGTGTGTGTAGTAGAACGCAAACTAAGATTGTAATTTTGATTTGACGAGTTGTCTCTTGTGTCCAAGACGACGGTTGCTCGTACCCGTATGTCAGGGTACGAATTCTTGTTAGGTAGCAACAGCAAGCCTCTCTGTGGTCAAGAACTTTAAAAAAAATTCTACCAAGTAGCCAAGGTAATATTAGAACTAAGTGAGACTAAATGTTCTTCATATTCCTGTCTTTTTCGCTACCACGGGAAATTTATTTCACGAGAGATCGCTCCAAAGTCTGTCTTCTAGAGTGGTAAATATTGTTTTAAGTTCTATGATACATAACATTTTAGAAATAGTCCCCCGAGATTCAACATGAAGATTCGTACATGAGTATGAGCGTATTTGATAAGAGCATGAATGCAAGTAAGCCTCATTATGATAAGAGGACTGCTGGCCGCTTATGAGGAAGAATTTATTAAAATCTTGCATATGGCTAGGTGTAAAAAGATTAGTATTAGAATTTGTTCACGGTTTGGTGCCACCTTCTCAGACGTAGTTTTCAAAGTTTTAATTTCTAAGTAAAATCCTAAAAAAATTCAGATTAAAGATTCATTCACTAACCAGTTAGAACAATAACACATTTTCTAGACTGAGATTAATTCTTGGAGGATAAACAGTCCCCTTTAACCATGTTACTAGTTGCCATCTTACCTGTGTAGCGACCCTATGTAGACGAGCGTTTGCACTAACATGGAGAGGAATGGAAGTGCACTTGTTCATTGAACACGACTTGTCCGTTTTTTCGACGTGATGAAGCTTTTAATAATAGGGGAATAAAAGACTACGAAACAATGAATTATATTAACGGCCACTGCAAAATGTCTCATGCGAGAAAAACAGCGTTCTTGAGAGAAACCTCTGAAATGTCAAAATTCAAACCGGCTGAAAAATTCCAGAGTATTTCATGGCAATAAAGAATAGTTTTAAAGGAATTTACAAAATCTAGTCTCAAAATATTTGAGTGTTATAAATTCATCGAAATCACTATCGAAATAATTTATTTATTTTCCTTTGTTAAGCTAAAAATGACCGTTTTTTTAATTATGGTTCACAATTCTGTAAACTAACTGTTCACTTTAAAAGATTAATTTCGGCCCATAGAGCTCGCACAAACATAGCAATGACAAAGAAGATTGTTGAGAAGAACACAATGTACTTTTTATTATAGAAGGAAAGATGTACTATTTACTGGAACTTTTAGCTAGTATCAATAGCATCCTTTGGAGAAAACCAGTATCGTTGTATTAAATGTTTCATACGCTGAGCGGCAGGAAGGGATAAAATATTTCCACATGCTATGCATGTAAAACCCAATCAGTTGATTTCACCGAAAATAGATCGTGATTGAGAGTTTATACTTTAAATCGTCCTAAATGGCATTCGTCACGTGGATTATCGAAAAGAATAAAACGAATGGCAAGAACTGGAACGTGATTAGGAACTGATGCGAATCCCAGCGCTAAATCAGAATTGATGTCTTTTCTTGAGTTATAAGATGAGCCTAAACTACATATATATTTTATTCTGCAGAAAACGTGATAATGGTAGAAGTAGCTGCTGTATATAATAAATATAACTGTATCGAAATACATAGTGCTTAGTCTACCCCGATTATCACACGAGATTTCTTTCATAAACTTAATTATTGACAACGCTAAATAAAACGCATGTTAAGAGTATATACAGTAATGTACGAAGATAATTCAATCTTTAATGTGACACAAATCAACTGCTACTGGAAGAAGTATTGAAGAAAAACGCATTCCTGAAGAACATCAACGCATAAAGAAATCAACTTATAGCTAAGCAACAAATAAAAAAACATTTTATTTGACAAACGCCAACGCCTTGGATTTAAACTTGTTTGCGCTCATCAGTGATGTCTCTGGTGTGTGTAGTAGAACGCAAACTAAGATTGTAATTTTGATTCGATGAGTTGTCTCTTGCGTCTAAGACGACTGCTGCTCAAACACTAGTTCTCGTTGCTTCTGAACTTGTAGCTGTAGTTGTCTAGGATAATTGTTTGCTATCTTACTGTTTGGAATTACCCATACTAAGCCTAGTTGATAAATGAATTTATATATCATGTGGGGTGCATCATCAATAAACGGATGCTTAACTTCTGCTGCTGAATCGTGGATCACACTTATGAGAGCAGAGCTAAACGTTGTTGCCGAGTGTCCTCAACTTCTTTTACGCCAGTAAATGAATCAGCATTTCGCACGAAAGCATTAATTAATTTTATCAAGTGAAAGATTTCGTACAATGATGATGAACTGGTCACTGACGTCACTGCTGTTGCGGTTGGTGTGTCTGAAGATGATGATTGGAAGTGTTGGGGTGCTCTCTAAGTCTCTGGTGCTGCTGTTGTAGTTGCCTAATTAGATCTTTTTGTTGTTGGATTTGCTCAAATCGCTGCTGTCTTTGAGCCGACAGCTGCTTAAGCCACAGTTCTTGTTGTTTTTGAACTTGCAGTTGTTGCTGCAGTTGATCATCGTTTAAAATCTTTGTGTTGAAGTTCTCATTCTGCTGCTGAATGCGAGATTCGTGATGAATCTGACTGTTTTGACTACGAGCGTTGTGAGGGGATGTTTGCACCCCAACAGACGCTTGAGATTGCTCCTTTCCTATTTGCTCAAGCTGAGATAATATTTCTTTTCGCAAAATATCTCTGGTTTCCTTGCCGATGGGTTTAGTGGGATGCTGATGTGGTTGCTGTTGTTGGCGGTGTTGTTTGTTATGGTCGTCGGCATCGTGAGGGATAAAGTGATGTTCTTGCATCTTTGCAGCTACGATTGTAGGCCGGGAAGATTGTTTAACCCTATCGCGACGGTTCTGATTCTCTACCAACTGGAGTTGTTGTTGTAGTTGTAATTGATGTAACTTTAGTTGTTCTTGATGAAGTTTATTGCGTAGCTCCCTGTGTCTTTCAAGGGCTTCTCGATGTCGGTTTGCTGAATTATTTGAGCTTGAGGGTTGCTTTGCCACGGGAGGTGAAGGGGGAGTAGGTGGGAACGAGGGGGATTGCTGAGCGCTACTTCCAGAAACCTGACTTGGTTTTGGTGCTAACGGTTGTACATTGAAATGTGATTGAGTAAATGGATTCTGCTGTTTGCTTCTATGCAGTTGCTCAGCGTGTACTCGTTGCGAAGAATCAATAAATCTTTGCTGTTGTCTAACACGGTTTCGAATGAGACGTTGTTGCTCCTCATGCGTTAAAGTAGTAGGCTTATTCAAATGTGTTGGAGGGGGAGGAAACGTAGGCAGAGGTGGCGGAAACGTCGGAGGATGGGCTGTATGAAACACTGGTTGATGAAACGGTCTACTGGTAGTTATGTGTTGCCTTGTCTCTCCTATGTGTTGCTCTGATGGTTGATGTACTAAAGTACCTGGCGTACAAGGGTTCCCGGATTTGTAGGGAAAAGATAAAGTTACCCCGGTCTCTGGATCAACGTACCCATAGACACCTTGAACCACGCAATCGTGCCCTCGAGTCTCATTCTTAAAAGACCCGTCCGTGTTGAGGTACCCGTAGCTAAAAGTACCATCAGGGTTAGAGTTCGACCAAGAACGCACAATTTTAACTTCCGGTATAGAGTTTGTTCCCAATGGTTTGTCAGATAAGTGTTTTGCATCACCTGCATCATTAGAGTTACTCTTGAACGGTGCTCTTGTACCTGTTGTCAAAGACATTCTGTTGGAACCAGAAAAGTCAATAACCTGCGAGTTCGGAATCTGTCTTACGCCACTAAGATCAATATTTTTAAGAGCAGTGTGAATTGCATCTGGTTTTCCTACGGACGTGCTTTCATCACTAAAAGGATTTGTCGCATCGTTTTGAGGTCTTAGAAGCAACGATGGTTCAGTAACATCTACCCCAGAAATTGGCCCACTAAAATCTAAATGGGGTGCACTCTTATCGTTCAAGTTCTTGGTAACTGCGCGGTCACCTATTGTATCGAACACAAATTCATTTTCATTCACGTCAAAGCTATCTGTGCTAGTGGTGCTATCTAAATTTGTGAGTTGATTCTGTCTAAATCCAGGCTGCACAAAGTTGCTATTCTGATCTTCAGATAAAAATTGGTTTCGTTGCTTTTCATTCTCTTGAGGTCGTAGGTTTTGCAAATGTGAGGTTAACTGACTGCTAGCTTCGCTACGAAGGTGATTGGATCCTAAATGATTAACCTGATTACTTCCTAACGACGCCGCATTGGCTTGATCCAAAGCTCGTGGACTGCCTAGTGTACGACCCGTGGGTCCATGGTTAGATGTCCTAAGATCTATAAACCCAGAATCTGAATGACCAAGATTCGACAATTCTGGGCCCAAGGAGGCCGGCACCACTTGGGCTTCACGGCCTAGTAGCTGTAGCCTCTCACGCTGGGTTAGTGATGGATTTGATGTGATCGCAGAATCCATCATTGGATGGTTGTCTGCTGTTCGTCTGGATGACTTCAGGCTGGGTAGATGGGCAAGGGTCACTCCAATAACGACGGCCAGCAGAATCTGGAATGACATATATATGTTACATTTTTATAAGGCAATGAGTAGGCTTCAATATATTTCCTTCTAGATATGATAATGAATGGTTTGATATACATAAAACCTTTACATACTGCATCCTACATGAATGTGAGGATACATGACACCAAGGCAGTTAGCAAGAAGGTAGCAACTGATAGTCGGAACTGCTGGCATGACCTAGACCAGAAATGTGTATACAACTAAAAATGATTTAAATAAATATTTTTAAAGTAGAACGCTATCAACAGTTTACGCGCATTATCACGTTATTCATTTTAATGCGTTTTAAAATGTGGAGATACGAATTTAGGAGACTGTGATGAACGTTGCCCTAGATTTTCCAGTCCCAGTGAGAAGTTAGCAGCAAGTAATGGTGGTCAATTAGTAATTGAGCAAGAGCTGTCGGACTTCTGGCTCGATTACGCTAGTATTCGTTTGATTTTTTCCTGTTGAGTATTAGTTTATATTTCCGTAGATAAAAAAATTATTTTTTACTTTAGAGAATTTAATGAGTGTGTTATTACAATAAATGTTACATTACGATTCAAATTTGTCTCGCTAGATGACGGTAACAGCTTGCACAGAATAGAATGGCACTGATACACAAAGATTTTACTATTATTACAGCAACAGACAAAAACGGAGTAAAACTGAAAAATGATCTTTCACAAGTGAATATCATCAGCACTTTTATCGATGAAATTATACAACTAGCAAAAGGGTAAGGAAAAGGAGCAAAAAGCACAATGCAACTAACGCACAATTAGAACACAAATTGAAAGACCAAAAAATGAAGGAAGTTCTATTGAGCAACAAAGTTTCAATCAAAATAACTTTAGAATGCAACAATTAAACCCACTGATGTTGAACTTGTAGTACGTCAAATATTGGCCATTGATCTAACAAGGCAAACAGATGTGCTACTCTATATATCGAGTCGTAGCTCAAACCGAGAGTCAGAAAAGACTCGTCTCGATGAAGCCTGGTAACTCCGTTCTCTAGTCTGCGTGAGTTACTGCAAGTAATAATAAAAGAAAAAACATTGAAAATAAAACATTTACTATAATATAAACTAAGGAAGAGTATCAGGGATGGAAGAATGTAAGCACATACACGAAAAAAGTACACTGGAAGTAATAGGATTGAATCCTAATGATGGAAAAAACCGTTAGATATCTTGAGTCTCAATCGAAATATCTAATCTCTGAAAATAAAGAAAGTTAAAACAATTCCAACGAACCACCACCACCCTTCAACAGCTGGGAAGAATCTCCTAAAGGAAAAGTTCAAGAACTTGTGTCGATAACTAATTTGCATTTAAAATAACCTAATTTCATTAGCAAAAAGACGTGGTTCTTTTTTCGAAAAGATACTTTCCTCACTTACTTATTGAACCTACAACGACCTCAGACAATACATTATTTATCAACATAAAACCCGTTTTTTGGAATGACATCACAGCAGCCGTAACCAAGATCACGAAAAAAATCGTCAGAAACATTTCCATTTTGACGACCCGACAGGTCCTCTTACAGGAAGTTGCTTGAAAAAGTAACCTAATTGTCAGCTCCCACAGCTCGACGAGACCTCGTGGGGACCGTCGAAGACTTGGGCTCCCGCACTGAGTTTAACTCTTGACTTCACTTTCTCTGCCCAATTAAGGATGGGTTATGTTTTTACCGCTTGATCGCATCCGTTTTTCATGCCCTGCGGTCGTTTTAAAAATTCTCTAAGATGAGTTCACGTGCTGATAGCAAGGCTAAGTGATATGGCAGGCAAATGTGAAAAATATTTACGAGTTCATTTTAGGAGTAGCATTTACAATCGAATTGATTAAGTGAAAGCTAAGGTAATTATCTTGCCAATGGGTAGCATCATCAAGATGCTACTCAGGGTGTCAAAAATTGGGTATACAGACTGCCACACGATGAAGAATTAAAGAGAAACAGTTCAGTCAGCTTGATGAAATAGAATTTTATTCAGATATGAACTTCTCACACACTGATATCAACATCTGATGATAGAGACATTCAGTTTCAGCTATTCATTTTCTCCGTGAGTTCCTAACGTAAGCTAAGCATATTTAGGAGAACTTAAAGAATTTTACCTAATCTTATTGTTGCTAAAAAATACGGAACAATCGAAAAATGGCCTTGGTCTGTATGATCACCTATCATTATTATTAGCTAATACTTATATTTTTATTAAAATAATGAAAATTCTTCAGTTCGAGGGTAATTGTTTTGTTAATTTTAAAATATTAATTTAAGTCATTAGCTCATATAAACCGAACACTTTAGGAGATTGGAATCATTATTAATTTTCGTGCAAAATTTTCTTTTAAGATCGACAAGAATTTCCATCAACTGTTCCACTGAACGTTACCGCCGTTGTCTTTTGATTGTACGTTTTTTTCAACATTTCTTACGAATCTTTTCGTACAACGTGTATTATTGGCTCATTTCCATGAGCTCTATCGTTCTTTTCCCAATATAACTTTTCGCTAGTCTTGGGTCGAGACTAAAAGCATTTTAATCACTATAATCTTTTCTATTTCCTATTGTTTTCTCATTTACAATAGGAATATTTTCCGTAGTACGTTTTACTCTACCTTATGAGATTGCCAAAGCCCTGATTGCAACTGCTCACATGATTATAGAAGTTTTTTCCAATATACAAAAATAAATCAATGGGAGTTCAAGCTTGCACTTTGATGTGATCAAGGAAGCCATTTGTACTCGAAATGAGGGTGGGGGATAGCGGGGCGATTGAGGGCTGTCCAGTCCACGATCCTGCTGTCCTCAAAAACAGCCTTGAGACAGACAAGTTCTTCTTATACTGTTGTAAATCTTTCATGCTTTCAAAATCAAGCCCTCCAAAATTAAATTTCGGTAATTCCTACTTATCTATTGAGAAGAGAACGATTATAAATAAAGGTTGTTTCTCTAGTAAATGAGAAGCCACAACGGTACATGCTGAAAACAAAATTCCGTGCCGTCAAGATGGTCACGAGAAATTTAGAAGAAAATTAAGGAAAAAAAAGCAATGTCCCGGTTTTATTTCCTCTGAAGAAAATAAACACGCTAACCAGGAGAAAGTAGACATGTTGCGAAATTTTCCGGCTCCAATCTTATATGCGAGTCATGCTCACTCGTTCACTTATACGTGTCTTATTCGTATAAGATACTGCTTCCTGGTGGTAATTGAACACTTGACATGTCTTAAGGAGTCACATTTAAAAAAGTACAAACACGTACCTTCAGTAACTTAATGCCAAAATTCTTTCAGATGAAATTCGTAAAGTAACGTACATAGGAAACTCATAAAATATACTGAACAGGTTAAACTATTGAGGTAAACTAACTTTGCTGCGAGGTATGATTCATTCTTACGAGTATGTATGTCTTTTTTGAATTAAAAGATCTCGGAATTCATGAAGTATTCAAATCAATCGGAATGTCAGCTTCTTCCTGCCATGATTATTGGCGAGCACTGCAGAGTATATACAAAAATTTAATAGCTAAGTTATGATATAATTTCTATAGTTTTTGTTTTACATTTTATGGTTGTGTACCTTCTCATATCTAATCTTTTTTCCTGCTCGCTGATTTTATGGCTAAACTTTCAAGCCGGCAATGACGAGCAAAAGCATCGAGGCAGTGCTCTGATGATCAATAATGTTTCACTTTAATTGAAACTGTTCCGTATAATCACAATCACTGTAGTAATTTGAAATACGTAGGATTCAGCTCGCAACATTTAAACTGAGTTGGGAAGTACGGGTACGTAACAAATTTTATACAGTTCCTGATCAGATTAAACAACGATAATTAGTTGACTGTTTTGTTTGCACTGCTTCTCTTGCTATGGAGTTTGACTCTTCTAGTCCAATTTGAGTTCTAAATAAGGATTCGAATCCTGTATTTGCGAATGATTTCAAGCTAGATTTCAAGCTACGTAACAAAATGAAAAAAAAAACAATTCCGCAATAGAAGGTCAGTTGGCATGTTCTGCCTCCAAATATTTTGTTGATCTTGGGTTTCGTTCATGTGTTATTAGTGAGAGGATAAATAGTACCACGTTCACTTGATTAAAAATTGAAGTGAAAAACTTGTACGTAGAATCAACAGCGAGCCAGAACACATCCGGCAGAGCATAAAATATGTATACCAAGCGCAAAAAGAACAAACACTCACTGGACGAGGCTAAATAGCCAAGCCTGAGACAGAACACGCACGCACTCAATTCTAGTACACGAAAAAAGTTCGTTAAGAAACGCAAAAAAATTCAGTCTTAAAAGCGAAAGTTCACAAGCCACACCAGCTACCTACGAGCCCGGCGCAATCATGGCGTACGAGGAGATAAGAACCATGGTCTCCTGACACAGTTTTGTCCATCAGTAAGAGGTAAAAATAATGCCCCATTCACAGTTCCACTGTGTGTACGTAAATTGCAGCTCATCTCACATCATTTGGAACCTTTTGAAAATTTGATAAGGTGCACTTGTGACGCCCAAACTAGTGCTTCTAACAAATCTTAAAAAATCAGCTGAGCAATGAAGTAATTTTGCTACATCAAACCCATATTATGCTTAGGGTGCTCAAACTGATAAGCTCTTCTCATTGGAAAAATTTAACGTTTTTTCACAGGTGTTTGTATTGTTCAACCATTAAATGAACTTAATGAGGAAGCTATGAGTTGTTCGAGGGCAGGGCTTGCGAACCGCGAGCTCCTGCATCAGCAGTAATTCCTGGTTGCCCTCGTAGTTCACTAGTAGGAAAATTTCAAAAACATCACGCGGTCATCTAAGGGACTAAATTAAATTTCATAGCCATTTTGCTGCTGAAAGTTCACAAAATTTCCATAATCACTATTTGATAGAAAGAAGATCGATGGCTTTTGGTGTACATGTAAATTCCCGATAGAGACATGTAGAACTATATTTATATATGTAGAACTGCTCTTGATTTCGCGTGTCAAACCGACAAATTCGAATAACATATTCTTCAAGATTGTATGTTACAGCTCAAAACTGACACATATGATTTCTGCCAAACACGACGTACACGTAGGCTGAACTTTTTTGCTCACCAATGAGTCAAACTTGAGATTGAGAACGTGTAGACCCCACCTGAAATATGTTTGCACATGCATGTCTGCACATGCGCACAAGGACGACCCAAATACGTACACGAAGTTACAACTTTTTTCCATTAACATTATGAATAGAAATTTCTATTCTGCGCTAATCCATAGTCATCTCAATAGGATGGAAGTAAAATCGTACATAAAATTCAAACGTGACTAGAAGCAGCAATAACCTTTTAAGACATTGACTAATTTGTTTTGAGATCTTGAATACAATATGATTATATTTATGTTCTATACTCAATTGAACGAAGCATGATGAAAAATAGAAATTTTATTACATAAAGAACAGGAGGAAAAGACACAATAATACTTTTTTGAACGTTTCAGTTAGCCTTCCGAGATACGTAAAGATTTATATTGTAATGAACATTTTTTCAAAATTTCTTCAGTGTTCAAACAGTTTTCTATAATAGTAAAAGTTTTAGAACTAGGACATTAATTAATACAGGAATTTTTAATTGTGGTGGAGACTGAAAAAAGTTATTCGATTATATTTGTCTCAATTGTCAATAACATTTCTCATCTGCCAGGAAAAGAACACGAGTCAACAGAGTCAAGGTGAAGTGGTGTTAATTTACGATTTAAATCTTTACTTGGTTCTATATTATCAATGTCCAATAATTTAAACCTCATTTCTAAGATAGTCATTAAACAAATACAAATCGGTCGATTGTACAAATTTTAGAAGTCTGATGTAGATAAACTAATTCTAAATTCACTGCATAAATTTGTTATTTTCTTTGAATTTTTGCTTGTTTGAAACTACATGCATTCTAATTTTTAAACGTGAATACCAGAAATGTGAAAATGTTTCACTCAATATCAAATTCTTCCACCAAATATTTGAAAAAACGACGTTCTTCACATTTTTAATTCAAAACTTTCAAGCCTCTAGGGTGCTATGAAGATCGGTAGTTAACGTACTTAGGGTCATCGGATAACAAGTTACCTTCTCTACCAGACAGCAATAAAAAATTCAATTAGACCAAAAATTTCTGACTGTGAGCGCTGAAGCGTATCAGATTCATTTTTGTGTCGTAAACGCCAAGATTCAATATATTACAAGGTATTAATTAAAAGTTAAATCGAGCACACATTCCAATGATCTTTCCAAATATTTTTGAAAAATTATTTTCGGTAGTTTTGAGCTGTTGCCAACTTATTTTGTCACTGTTAAGCTCTCCTTATTTTCTTTCTGTCAACTACGACAGAATTATGAACTTTTACCAAACAAGGTCACGGAAACAATTATTTCATTTGACTGACAAAGAACAAGGGCTTTTAGATTGGTGAAGCTACAATAGAGCTGAGTAAAACTGAGTGAGTGTCCACTAAAAGAAGCAATTAATATTTACTCAGGAAATTCCAGCTTGTAAAAATGAATATTTATCTTAACAGAAGTACGACATGGGAATCTGGTAGCCACCCAAGAACTGACCATTCGGCTCATTCCTGTTGCAATATTTTATATAGCCACACGGAGAGCAGAAAAGAGGGGAGGAGGTACTGTAACTTTTATGAGGTTGGCGTGTAGGAAATTACAGTTCTGAACTAAAGTAACAGCAGCATTCTACTACTCCATCTAAATGAGATTGCAACTCCATTATCGTTGTTTGCTGTTCATTAAAAATGGTTGCTTCCGGTGTTTTAGTATCTCAGTTACCTTCACCGCTTCTTAAAAGATTTAGGGAGAGAAAGGTTTCATTTCTCTTAGTGTAATTGAAGATTATAATGGAAATCCAGACGTCACAAGCAACTATTGCTGTGAATTCACGTGGACTACAACGCAGTTAACAGTAAATGTTCGGGATGGTCACTACACAGCGACGTTTTCGAGAACCTTTCATTCAAGTTAAATAATTAGGAGTAAACCAGTCTTGTACCAGTATATGAATCTGATTAATAGTAAACACAGAGTCTATCTTATATGCTTCCAACAAGTTCAAGCTATGAAGGTAAGACACGTGTTAACGCAGAAATGATGAAAAACAAAACTAAAGTTTTCCGTACATCTACGAAATTATTTTGCTAGAATGAAGAGGCGGTCTGAAACAAAGTAAAACTTACAAAAATCAATCATTAATCATGTTGTCATATTCATATGTTCTAATCTTGGACGCCACTCATAAATCCATTCTACTGATTTTCGGCCTCCAGTTCCAAAGAACAAATTCGTTAACTCGTGTTTTACGGCATTCACTTTATATATTCAGTATTTGAAGAGCATATCAGCTTCGTTTACATTGAAACAAAAGTAAATAACAAACCACAATAAAATTATACGAGCATATATATTCAATCCCTTTTCTAATCGTCAATAGAAGCTGCAATTTACTATTTACCAAAGTAGTGATACCAGAAACATTTGTAGACAACGTCTTTGGTATAGACAGAATAGAAGTCTGTAAAAAGAACATCGATATATACCGTGTCGGTATGACACCTGTTGCTTGTAAGTCATTCTTCATGAGCGAAGTCGATAAGACTTTTCCTTCTGCTAATAGGATGCCATACATATATGGCAAAATTATCTGCATTCATCTGGTGAAATTGTTCTCCAGTTTGTTAACTATAGTGCAATAACTTCCTTAGCGCACACTAACTCGTAAATTAGCGTATTAAAATATTGTAATCAATACACATTTCTAGTCGGTGAAAACTTTTTCATGGGGTTACAATTAGTTACTTACTAGTAAGGCGTAGCCAGCGATGAGGAAGCCAAGAGGTAGTCTGGGTCCCATGCCGCATCCTGCAAACCTCTTCTTCCTGAGGAAGGTTCTCAACACAGAGATCCCAGAAGTTTTCCCAGCCACTATCCTAGCCTTCAAACCGCTCGCTGGACCGGGGCTGATGTCGTATGTTTGGACTTGAGCGTCACTGTGGTATATCTTTCGGCTGTTGGCAATAGTACCGTTCTTTTTCTTATTTCCTATTGTCGACACTGAAGTTGACGTCGTATTGCTATCACTATGAGTTCTTTTTATGAAACTTTCATCGTTCAAACTACCGCTATCTGTTAAGGGACTAGCACCATTTACTTTCATGTAGGGGTGAATATTCTTTCTGCTGTTCGACGTCGCATTTGTTCCCGTTCGAGAAACGGCTGCAGACGATGCTTTTGCCGTCGAGGATCTAACATCAACTAAGTCGTAATGAGAGACGTCATTTCCTACAGTCTCTTTGGCTTTCGATGAACTCGAGCGCATTTTACGTGATAAAGCAGCATATTCATTCCGCACGGCGTTGTCTCTATCTTCGTTTCCTTCTACTCTTTTCGATTGGGACAAACGAGATTTTGCACTGTGTTCTCGATCGATCTTGCCAACGAGGGCCTCGATTCGCTTGGCTCGCTTTAGCTCTGCGTACTTCGGTTCTGGGGGGTGACTCTCTATGATGAGTCGTCGTAGCCTCGGACTGTGCAAGAACGAGTTTATGGGATCTAGATCTGAGATGTTCAATGATCGATCCTTGTATGATCCCCCGCGAGAAGTATTTCCAAAATTACTTTTAGAGGATGATTTCTTTTGGGGTTTGGCATATCCTGATACATTTTGAGTTGGGTTTCTGGGTGGAGGAGGAGGAGGTGGGACAGGAGATGATGACGTGGAAGGAGAGGGTGGGGAAGGAGGACCAGGAGGGCGAGCAGAACTGGAAGCCAGGGGTTCAGCCCCAGGTCTTCCGTTGCTTCTGGTAGATTCACTGGTTCGAAGTGGGTGTGTCCTGATCAGCTCTGCCAGAGCGATGGGTTCAGTCATGTGACACGTGTGACAGTCACCTGAAGCTCGGACAGGCATTTTTAATGGACTTTGATGTTTTCCTGAGACTTCAAAATGAAAGGAGTGCTGTTGAAATTGACATTTTCAATGATAATCACACAAGATAATGGGCTATGCTTCTAAATATCCTACACATTTCCTATGTTTGCTTCACAGGGAGACAAGCAGAGCAACTAATGATATTAGTTTTCTTATAGCATGATCGAAGTGTTCATACGTATCGATATGGGCAACTAAACATTTCATTTGTGAAGTTTGAACTGAATTTTGAATGCAAATCAGATATTACCATTTATTTTTGAAATAAATCGCATGAAAAGTAAATTCATCCGCCAAAAATAAACTGACAACGTAAAGTATTTACGAGTGAAGGAAGTTTTTATCACAGGGCAAAAAGGGAAGTCGACATTGCTTAACTTCACACAGAATCGTGGATAAACGTTTATCGCTTTTCAGAATTTATACGTACACTCACATCGTCTCTCCCACTCAAGGGGATAAGGACGAAAATAACGTCAGTTCACATGCTGAGCACACTAGAAGATGGAAGATTGATAACAAGGGAATTTCTTCTAAACTTGACGGTCTAACTGAACACCACGTTTTGTGCACCTTAACTCATTATTTCTGAAATAGAAGACAATTTGATTAGAAACTTCCGTAATAAGCACACAATTACATTCTGGAAAAATTAAAGATGGGCATTAGCGGTACATCGAGGCCTTTTTCGACCCCAGAGCATATGTGTACATCACACTAACGAACATTTAATAAAAAGTTGAGAACAATGAGAATACAAACAAAAAACAAAACAAACGACTTTATTTCCAATCAAGTACACAGTACATAGACATGAGTACATTGGTTTTTCAAATTCTTAAGGTTAACATTCTTAGAGTAAGGATGATGGTGAGCTCCATGCGACGATCCTGGAATGTGTCCATGGGCGGGGAGTTGAGGGCTTACCGATAAGTGCGAGCTCACGGCGCGAAACGAGAAACAGCTCGTATTCATTGCCGGGTTTCGAACCCGCGGTCTCTCTGCCCGAAGCAGAGACCTGATACCAAACACAGGCCGTAGACCACCCGACCACGGTGGCTGTTTCATGGGGTACAAACAAACATACAACAACAAACATACAACACCGATATCTACATTACCATATACTATGCATCTAGTTTCCAATATCAAAAAACAGACAGTCGAAAAATTAAAACCCATAAGTGAGATCGGTGTGATTAAAAACATTACGCACACGGGATATAAATGTCAAAAAATGAGTAACTTTGAACTTCTCACAGCAAAATTTTAGTCAACTTCTCGCATAGAAAATATATGAAGTCAATAAATTGGGAACCATTCAAAGAACACAGGGTGCGGCAACATAACTCCCTCCTTTTAATGTAAACCCTATTAAAAAAAAAGTTGTGTTGCCACACCCTGTATCTTCGGGGAAATTCACCAACTGAACCTTAGGAGGCCCGAGTTACGGACTCTGCACCCTAATGGCACTAGGAAGAGTCTCGAGAAGCGTCAAGAATTTTTCTGCGCACTGCATTATATGAAAGATTTGGAAAAGAGGGTCAGAGTGGAAGAACTATCCTACTTGGAACTATGATACTTGTATGTAGGAACTCTTTCATCAGAAGGAAATTTTTCATAATCGGTTTTCCTTCTGATCAAGATCGAGAACGCTAGTGGGCACCACACATAGTATACCCACATTATGCGACAAGATATTTTATACACGATTGTTGAAAATAGCATATATGTAATGACTGATTTTATGTGCATTTTCTTATTCAATTTTATTATCAGTAATGTTTTACTGAGATTGAAATAAGTTTATATTGATTTCCGAGCCAATCAAAAGTTTTAATACTAAAACAACTTCAAAATGACATATTATTCTTTCAAGACTATGTAAACTGGAAACAGTACATTTCACCGACGAAAATTGATTTTACTCCTCTTTTCAGCTTCATATTGATTTAAAAACAGTTTATTTTTTACCAGTTAACTTGTTTCGTGTTTCTAGATTAGTTCATTAATGAGGTAGATTCTCTAATGAACTAACATTACTTGGGTGAAATAAATTTCAAGACACGGTCCAATGCGTACGGAGGTAGGTGAACCACAAATGGCTCAATGTGAACCATAAAGAGACGTAACTAATTGCTTAAAAATACCTAATTTTTTTGTCCGCTGCTTGACCTTTTCTCAACATTACAGAGATACACATTTTAATTAACAGCCCCTTGAATTAATAGTAATTTTTATTTTATTGCAGATGAATGTTAAATGGGGTAGGGTTGAGGTATGTAGAATTGTAAGGATGGGTGGGTGATAATTGAATCATACCTCTATTTTAGGTCATCACAAATTTATATCCCATTTCTAATTGCTTCCGAAATTAATTAACATTTTTGAACATCAAATATTAGATGCATAGTTTTAAACCCATTACAGCTTATTAAATTTCAATTTTCAGGGTCATCTAAATGAAATTTCACTAATTATTGTTCATTAAACATGGAAGTAAGTAAGAAACATTTACGGCTCTTACATGTTTAAAACAGAGAGCTCTAAAGTTGAAGAAATCGGCAATTTGAAAACAGTTTTGAAGAAAAAACTACCTGCTTAGTGAATCGAAAAGGAGGGGCATTTCATCAGGACAACACACAACCTCACACTGCAAAGATCACACAACACAAAGTTGAAAAATTAGCAAGGAAAAATCTGTTCATCCACTTCATTCCCCTATCTTGTTTATTTTTAGACTGCTATTTGGTCTGTAGTTTATGAAATCGGTTGAATAGAAACTCTCAAAACTATGAATAAGCTGAAAATAAAATTTAAATTTATCTTCCAAACCCAATGAGTCTTTCTCTAATGAAATAAAAAATTTATGAGTATATAGAAAAAGGTAATACTCAGTCATAAAAATAGTAATTAGATTGTTTCAAAATGCACGAGTTGATCACTTTTTTTCTTTATTAACAATTCAGACATTACTAATCACGCGATTTAAAACATTATTGTGAATTAAAATATATAATTTTCCTGAAATAGTACCAGTATCCCCTTGATTCAACAGAGTTTGAACTCCTGAAGTATGGAATGTTCAAAGAGCAATCTCGTCTCTTCAGTCTTTGAAGACAATTATGGAATAATTACACTGGAATACTCGTAGACCATTTTCATATACATATCATAGCATGTTTTAAGGAAAGTAAAAATTATGTACATACGGATAAAATCCATAAATTTAATATCGGAGTTACAATCAAGACTGAAACCTTTCGATAAATTTCTGCATTGACAAGGAATAATTCAACTATAACTATGAGAATAAGTAAACACATTAAAACAAGACAGAGTCATAAACTCCTTTCTAGACACTAAGTGAGTGAGAAGCAATGACTTGACGGTAACGAAACGGAGAACACGCTCGGTTGCTGCGTTTTATTCTTGTTCTTTTCATGCAGAGCAAAACCTTAAAATTCTAAAAAAAATTCCTCTGGAATTCCCCGCTTATTAATCCGACGTTATTCCATTAACTAACAAACAATGTGTCGATTATCGCAGAGAAAAAAAAACCTTCACGGCTACAACTGCCACCACGTCCAGACACTACATCAAAATTGAAGTAAGTAGATAATACTTTTGTGTTTATTTTTCTTTGTACGAAATTTTGCTCATTACTTAGCAATTATACAAAGTCAGCCTCGAACGTGATGTGGTCTTTCACCATAAATTGTCTCATTGAAAGTCACACAGCTGCCCTGCACACCTAATATCAATGTTATATTGAACATGAATCAAATGATGTTTAACACGTTGACTCCGAATTGGTACGTATGTGTACCACTGAGGTTAGGTTCTGTAATTTTTCAGATCCTTCTAGTGACTATGCGTACAAAGTGAAGTTTTACACCAATCGGGCAATCGGAGGCAACGTGTTAATTCGCTAGTACTAAACATTATACTTCTATCTAAATAGCATTTTACTTGGAACCATAGTACTTGTAATCAGTTTGAAACTTGTAATTTTTCTATCACAGATTTCTCTGCAAGAAGGAAAATAGCTGTTACTAAATTAATATTTTTTAAAACTAAAGTTCAAACTATCACAACTCTACAACTGTTACACAAATTGTCAATGAAAAACTACTCTTTGTTACAAAGTAAGATTTCTGGCTTGCAAACGTTCAACATTCCTTTCTCGCCCGTTGAATAACAATTATTTTGTTCATATCTACATGAGCCCTCCCGCATATATTAACTTGAATATATTGTCCACCCTCCTGATATAGGGAGAATATGGCTTTCAAATTCTAATTGGTGTCAGCCACTATTTAATTTTTATTTATGGTTATTTTCATTATTATGAACACAATCTTTTCGAAATCGAAATAAATTATTATTTTTAATTTGGACTTGATATCTGGTAATGAAATGATAGGGGAGATTTTTTGGGGGTTCACCCTGCATAGAGTACACCGAGCCCCCCCTGGTGCGATAGCTACATGTAGCCTTGTCTCATGCGGGCTCCAGCCTGTCCTGATCAGCCTATAAAAAAGGAAATATGGCATCCAGTCGCCTATCCTGTTTGGTGAACCATTGGCATTTAAGAGATCAGAAGCCTTCACCTACTGCTGGTCGCTACAGGACTTTCCAAGAATAAATTAGGATAATCGAAATTTAGTCGATCACGTTACTAGTCTAACTTCAGTTGACAGTTTCAACTGACATCACACACCGTTGAATAATTTCAATAAGTTAATGTTGAAAAATTTCACGAGTAACATTTAACGCAAAATTAGGGATAATGGGAGAGGTATTCATCACAAAAGTTGTTGTGTAGTCTCTGCCAATTGAGAGTTTATGAATTTTAAAAAATTAGTAATTTCCTCTAAAATAAAAGTCCCTCAGTACTGTTACACCTTTATCAATGCTGTACCATTTCATTTTAAACTATAATGCTTCGCATTAATTTTATATTTTAATTAAAGGTAACCAAAGTGCGGTCAAGAACAAGCGGCAGTTCCTTCACTCCCGACAGTACCTAGGTCACCGTAGGTGCTTTTATCCTCTATTTGGGGAGATATTATGTCCTCATCTTCGATCAATCAATCATTCTCTTCTTCAAGAAAGCTGAATAAGAATAGTTGGAGCGTCAAGTTAATCAGAACTTAATCGTTCAGTATATGTACAGTGTACGCCAAAACTCGAAGACCTCCTAGAATGTTCAGGCAATCAGCAGAGCTGGTTAATTTTATGAGTGAGAGTTGCGTCTAACGCCAAAAAATAACAGTGCGGTAATAATAAAAGCTTTTTCTGCATATTCTAACGGAATGTTTGCTGATTGTTCTGTGAGTAAAATTTTGAGCCAGACAATGACGAAAAGTTAACGGTTATGACATCTTTACGGTTCGCTACCGCTTAATAAAGCGCTCCACAAAACTGGAGCGCTGTTTAAAAGTTTTCAGCATCTAATTTCTAAAAATGGGTTTACATCAAAGCAGCTATACACCCGGTTTAATGATGGAATATATTTTAAAAACAATGATAGGTTTCTTACCGAAATTTGCAGTTAGATAAAGTGCCTCACATTGCATTGCTGCACACGTTGAGCCATGGTTCTCTTAATAATTGTAAATGAGTGACCACCACCTGGACGTCAGTGGTTCTTGCAGCATAGTGATCCAACCTATTGGGATGAACTCTAATCTTGACGGAAGTAAAAACTGAAAAATGTGTTCATCAGAGAAATTTCCTGAAATATGCAACTCCTAAGAAATAAATCAAGAACCGTACAAGGTTGTTCACTCATAACTGCACGTGTAATAATATAAGTATAAACATGGAATTTAATCCGGTCTTGTTAGCGTATTTTGTGGTTTGCATCCTGAAATTAACGCCCCTGTAATGCCAAGAGAAACTGACGCCGCTGAACTTGAAGTTTTTATTCAGGGCTTTCGAACGTGACGGGAACAGTATGCTTGATTTGGGTAAATTAAGAGCCATTGTTCGAAACAAATTGAAGTATTGTGAATTATCAGTTAAATTCAAGCGACTCTATTCGAAAAGACACACACATTAAATTTTGAATGAAACCGAGTAAAAGATACGTTAAATTGATTTTTGTTAAGAGGAAATTGAACAGAAAAAAGGCTGGCTGTAAACTTCTTTACGAATAAACTACTGTCAAATATGAAAAAGGATTACTTTGTTCAAGGTTCTTCTACGATGTCGCATATTTAAAGCTCCAACGCGATCCAACACGCTGAAAAAAAACGTTAATAACTCGCTGAAAAATCTCCCGTAATTCCTCCTCAAAATAGTTCTCAGCAGCGCATTTTTTAGATTTTTTAACCCCTTTACATCTTACAACAGAAGTATTTGATGACTCGCATAAGTTTCTTATCTTGCAAAAATAGTTGAGGTCGTTTAAAAATAGTTATATTTTATTTTGCAAGCGTCGCGTTATTTTCATAGGTTTTTATCTCGCATGTCTGACAGCCGTTATGCTTCGAACGACATTTTGGATAGAAATCGTTATTTCCTTTTTGATTCATTCTAGTCTCTTTTAGACGAGCATTCTTACTCAGAACCATTTTACTTTTTTTGTACATTTACGTGATGGGTTCGGTCAACATTGCATATAGTGAGCAGAGCTCTTTAGTACGGATATGCATGAACACATCAGCATGGAGATGAGTACGGATATGCATGAACACATCAGCATGGAGATGAGTACGGATATGCATGAACACATCAGCATAGAGATGAGTAAAGATATGCATGAACACATCAGCATAGAGATGAGTAAAGATATGCATGAACACATCAGCATAGAGATGAGTAAAGATATGCATGAACACATCAGGGTAGAGATGAATACGGATATGCATGAACACATCAGCATAGAGATGAGTAAAGATATGCATGAACACATCAGGGTGGAGATGAGTACAGACATGCTTGACAATACAATGCTCGTCTCTGGTGCGCTGTGCTCGATAGGCTTGGAGGGGACAGGTAAATACAAACACGTACAGAAAACCAGCAATCTATTGACAGCAACACGGACAGTAAACCAACACTCCATTGACAGCAACACGGACAGTAAACCAACACCCCTTGACAGCAAAACGGGCAGTGAACCGGCAATTCATCGACAACACGTACAATAAACCAACACGCCACTGACAGCAACACGGGCAGTAAACCGGTAATTCGTCGACAGTAACCCGGGCAGTAAATCAGTTATCTATTCACAGCATCGCACACTGGTTAAAACTAAGATTAATTTCCATCAAGTCGAACGGACAGGGCAATTAATTTTCAGCATCTTAAAGGAAAAAAGAACAAGGAGTCGAGCTCGCCTGCGCAGCATTGACCTTTGCAATGGCGTGTCCACTTCAGTGCATGCACGTACACACGAGCACGAAGCATGCGTGTTCACTGAAGCCTTACTTTAAGAATTCAGTGTAAAAATAATTTGGGGGCCGTATGAGAAGACAATAATAGAAATTGCTTCATATACTACCTCTGGAGCTAATTTTAAACTCGATAATTACGTCCAATGAACAACGTTTGTAACTGAACGACGTGCCCCGTAGCGTTGCATTAAGACACCAGTTGTTACATATATGGGCAGCCATCAAAAAATTGTCAGCTTAAGCTAAGTTGATGTGGATAACATAATTTGTGGCTGTAAATTACAGACGTCATACTAGAAATATGCTCTTTGTAGTACGTATTTTTAAATAAGTAGCTTTCTTCATTGTAATCTAATTTAAATATTTATTTTAGAACACCTGAGACAAGCCTGATTAAGGATTTTGTCTAGGATTATATCTCATTCCCAATATGGGATGGTAGGAGAAAGGAAAGAGAAGAGAAAAAACTGGTAAAAGAGAAAGCTTCGAGAACAAGAAGGAAAAGAAAAGAAAAGAGGGAAAGAGTTTGAGGAAAAAAAGAGGCAAACAGGAACTGTAAAAGTGGGATAGAAAAACCAAAACGTGGGCACTCGTCGTGACGGTCTCAAAGACAATTATTCGACCACCAACACTTGAAAAGAAAGGCAAAGACTACTGCTTACTTATTGAACTGCACCTGCAACAGACATCCACGCGTGTTGTTCATGGAACTCTAGAGCGAGACAACGCAGAAACTGGCAAGTCTTTTAGGTTTAATAAATCTTGAATGTATATACTACGCATAGACTAGAATACCTTCATAGTCAATATATATTGACGTTTAGCATATGTACATGTATATAAACTAAACGTCTATTGGGTTGTCAAAATAAAAATCGATACTTATCGATATTTTCTGAATCCTTTCACGGTTAAAGACCTCGTAAGACGGAATCTACATACGATCAGACACTTCTACTGAATATAACATAAATTAGGAGATGTTAAGAAAGTATCAGCTAGTGTTCAAGTATTCCTAGTGGTATTCATTCGAGTGCACATCTGATTTCATAGTTAATAAACAATGCATAATATCACAATTCATCTGATATAAAATGTATAGATATTTCACTCGACAGAAGTGCAAACAATTCCATGCTTTAAACTTTGAAAAAATTATTCATTTTGACTAAAAAATTTCCATCATTTTTTATCGAACGATAATAATGTCATTTACGGAACATCAACCTCATAACGTGCTCCTTGTCCTCTGAAAGTTGATCAAATATCTGTGGTAAAATCCATCTATTCTCATTTTGTTTTTCATACATGATAGTGTATGAAATGCAGTACTAAATATTACACATCGCTTCTTCGTGACTACTAAACAAAATACGTAGTGATTCACAAACACAATGGAGGCGGGAGAGCACCATTAATATTAACATAGCTACTAAGTTCAGTATAACGACTCGGCTCTCAAAAGTACTGCAGAATAAGAATAGCCGAGTCCACACACGCACACGCCCTGCCAGGGTTCATGCACGACTAGTTCTTGTTCACCCAAAATTCAAACGAGGCGCAAAAATGAAAGTTTTCTAGACAGCCACAAAAAAATCTTTGTATAAAGCAGGCACCCACAGGCGATTTTCGCCCCTCATTGGCCACGTAAGCCACCGATTCTGCTCTAACGGTATCTTAGATACGCCTTTTGAAGGTAGCAGAAAAAATGCTCATAAACATAGGCAAAATTAATAGCAGGCCTACTCTTGGGTAGCGCGAACTATTCTGTAGAAAACAAAAGTAGTATATCACAATGTGGAAATTTTCTAAATACTTCTCAGCTTATTCATTTTCTGCATATTTATTAATTAACATCACTCAAAGAAATTAATATTTCCACATTTTCTGATCACTCAATATAATATGAATGGATAACAAAAAAGTTTCGAATAAAGGGTGGGGTCAGGTAGTTACTAGACGCTCAAACTTGAGGATGCAAATGGAATACTTTAGAATTATCCTTTCAAACGAAGTATGCTTATGGATAATACTTACGAATGCACAGTTTACGTTCAAGTACAAATTTTTCACACATACATACACGCTATCAATCTCAAGTACAATGAATACGAATATGTCTGCAGACTTAGTTCTACAGAGCACCGTACCCACAAATGTAAACATGCGAAAGAACGATTGTGAAGTTAACTTTCTCAAGGAAAAGTTGCATTTCTTCAAATTAAGAGAGCGAGCAGTGAATTTTAAAGCAGAAATATATCGTGGTCACACGAAGTGACGGGAAGAAAGAACTGGTACCAGAATTATTTTTGTGGTGAGCAATAAAATTCACACATGATTAAATTTTATTTTGTTTACTACTTTTCTGAAGAAAATTATAGGAGTTGAAGTGATAGGAGCGAAAGATTTCCACAGCCTCAGTTGTAACATCCATTTTGAAAGTGACTAAAATAAATGATGACAAATAAATTACAAAGTCGTACTTGTTCTGGCTGTTATGGGAGTAAGATATAAATCCCACGTGATGAATATGCTCCAGAAGTGCCAATCATATTGCATAATAAGCATAATTACCTTATGAATTTTTCATGCACATTTTGAAAAATAATTTTAACAATAGTGCTTTCAAATTTAGATTTACTCATGACTAAAAGGTTCCTGTTAAAAGAGCAATTTGATATGAATATTTTCCGTGAAGAAGAGGTACGATGATGGGAGTGAGAACCTGGGGACGTGGGGCCACGTACGATGCAAAGTTATACTTTTCTGAAAATGACTGAACTTGATACAAAGTCTGAACTTGAAATAATGTGCGAACTTGATACAAAGTGAACTGCTTGCAACTTGGCTGGTATTTCTCGTTCCGTGAGTATTGGGTAACGAAATAATGTACAAGAACGTACCTTGCAGAGAAGTATACATTTTGCCTATCACGTTTCCTGACCTCCACATTTCGTAATGCCTTCTCGTGACGGTGCGTGACGTGTAGTCTGAGCAATGAATACGAAAAAAGAATTTTTAAACTAAGGTTTGCTATATTTGGTCATCGTATTTCCAATTCATGTTCAAGTTAACACAGATCATGTACCATGATTGCGAGTGTAAGAACTTCAGAAGTACAGATTGAGAGTATGTCAACCCTTCTCAAATAGGTCATCACAAATTTAGTGCTGACTTTTAACAAATTTTTTAGTCCCAACACAGATTTTGACAAGAAACGAATTTAATTTTAGACCAAGAGATGTCAAATTGAAGGACGTGCACATTCTCCTCCAAGGCTTCAATATGGAACATTTTTTACGACGGTCGCGCCTAATAGTTTTTTAAAGCAAGTTATCAATCGCACGTGCGGTAAGGCAAGGATGAACTTTATATAACCATCATACTAAGAAGTGTACAGTTTTTGTCAGAGCATAACTAGCAAGACAGAATGTTAGAAATATGGAGGTCGTCAAGATTTTACCGTTGCCCTAGGAACGAGTTCACTGGCACGTAGGCCCTACCGCCAGTCTACATCAGACAAAAACGAGGATTGCGGCAAGACTTACAGAAGCTGTCACCAGGAGGTCGTTCTACAACAGCCTACAATTTTGACCCACCTCCACCTAATACGTATAATCATTTTAATACCTTCAGTTCCATTAACTTTTCTTGATCAATTTTCATTTCAAGCTCCTCCTGCTTCAGAAAGAAACTATCATTAAACAGTGGTAGAAATATTTTCTAGGCAGATATTATATGGAGGTCATTCCCCCATGATAAAAGGATTTTAATCATTGATTTGATTTTTGATGCAAGAAATTAATTTTTTCGTTGTTGCAATCGATTTGTTACTGCCTGTAATTTCAGCGAGGGCGAGAGAGGGATGTCTTACACCTTGTATTCCTCTGGCTACACAACAGCAGATCGTAGTGCATCTCTGGGGTGGAGATCTCATATGAAAGAGAAAGTGACCATTGCTGTCGTTTTTATGTAAGAAAGTCAATGCATTAAAAACTTCTACTCAACGGAGGATTGAATGTAGAGAGGGTGTGTTAGGTCTTGGATTTAGAGGTACGAGAGACTGTAGTCCAACTCTAGTAGGCACCCAACTTGCTCTCGATTCGTTCGAGAATATCAGCAGGGGGCATGGGAGGGTCGAATGGAATTTCCATTGAATTTGGATCTTGGCGGCCTTGAAAAGTATACCGGCCATTCATGGAAGCAAATTTATTTACTCGCCTACATAAACTAAGGATCGATGTTTTACTCATCTTAGTGACTGATACAGAGAAGAATAGTTAGCAACGCAGTCGTTAGTAATTATGTATTGTTTCTGAAAACAATACACTATGTTCAAAATAAATTTTGATGTTGTAAGCGAGAATTTTGCAGTATAAAAATTCATTAAAAAGGGGATAAAAATTTGAATACCTACCTATACATTACTTAATATTTCTCCTAATAGTACGTTCAGTTGTCACAAAAATTTTACCAGGCAAACTTCAGGCAGGAAGGAGCATTACTAGAAGTAGTTTATTTAAAAGCGTAAGCTAGGACAAGAATTTAAGTTTCGAAACGTTAACACGTTGACTCCGAAGTGGTACGTATGTGTACCACTTAGGTTGGGTTCTGTAATTTTTTCAGATCCTTCTAGTGACTATGCGTACAAAGTGAAGTTTTACACCAATCAGGCAATCTGAGGCAATGTGTTAATCAAGGTTACTTAGAGCTGAATTTTATGTTGCCATAGAACCGAATACAGTTTAATTTCTTACCATAGTTTGATGATTTCATTACGAGTTTACTAATTTTTCTGCAATTAAGAAGTTACATTTTGAAAAAAATACTCGCACACTGAAAGCGCATAACTATGGACAGTATAATACGCATATATTTAAAGTGCACATACTAATGTGAGAATTACTATGCGTATTAAGATATTTCAAATAAACCCTTTGCAGGAACTGAGTTTAGAAAGTTGTACTCAGGCTTGATTGCATCGCAGCAGAGGCAAAAGACTCTTGCCTCCTCCGACGCCAGGCAGAGGTAGCAACTCAGAAATCCTGTTTCCATGAAATGCTTTATTTTTCCTGTGTCATATGTGAATGAAATAGTTCCGGGCTACCGTCCCCATCTGCTCCTTCATTTTGAAAGATCAGCGGCTCACAAATGGAGAGAACGCCACCCTTTTCTTCCTGTGACCTTGGCATGGCTTCTAAAGAAAAATGTACAACCATACGAGTTTCCTCCTTCCACCTCTGCGCAAGGCAACAAGATGTCTCTGTTTTCAGCCTGCGTGCAGTAACTTCAAACACAGTGCGTTTACGAAAAAAATTTAAAACAGTTTATTCTTCAGGATTAGAAAACTACCCAATTTTTTGACATTTGTTTTTAGAGTTCCTGTACGTAGGACTGATAATATTTTTAAAGCATTCCTCTACACTACTTTTGACGCATAACTGCTGTGAGATGTACGATAGAGAGCAAATATTAGATGATTGTGTTCCTATAACATTGCTGTTACCAAATTATATCTACTCATACAAATCGAGATACAAGTTTTTGTGCACAATTCCATTACAGAGATAATTTGGCTATTGAATGAATCTTATCAAATTAGAGTAAGAATTTTTAAACAAATTTTTGGGATATGGGCTTTTCAACAAAGGCCTTTCAAATACTGCAGATTTGCTGAAGGGCGAGACCGTGAACCTTATTTGACCTTATTTTGCTCCGCATATGAAAAACTTCGCATCCATACGTTGAGTTTTTCATACAATTAATGTTGTGTAAATCAATAATTCATTTTTTATTTATGTTGACATAAATACCATAGGAGCATGTTAAAAAGTAGTATTTCTCATGCAACAACTCGAGTTAGGGGCAAAAATGAGCCAATTTCTCTCGTCTAAACGAATTATCGAATTTGCAGCAAAATAAAAGGCTTGTTGCTAAGCTAAAGGAATAAATATCAGAGTGAAGAGAAACACCCAGGCCTCTTCTAATTTAATCGAACCTAAAACACAGACCAAGGAATCAACTAGAACTAAGTGAATGGAAAACAAAATTAAATGATGAAGCAATCATGGTCCAGCCTACCCTTCACATGATATTTAAGTAAGATACCGATTGGTTCAAGGACGATAACTGGTTCTTAAGATTGCCGATCTCCTTTTACTGTCAAACCTGCATACGTAGGTCTCATCGGCCATTTTTTGTTGTTGTAACATTTAAATGTTACTGTGGTTAACCAAACAATTAGCATAATTAGCGACTTTTTTTTCATGAACGCCATATCTGAATCGCGTACGTGCTATAGTTTATGCTGCAAAAAATGCTCAACCTCAAGCATACGAGCATGGGTTAACTTGTGACCGATGGGGCGTTACCAGCAGGTTCCTCTAATGACTGCTAGAAAAAACAAACAAGATTATTCAAATATACAAGCGAAAAAAATGAATTGAAGTTCAGGTATAATGGCTGCTGAAAACTAATTCGAAGAAAGTTAAAATTCATAAAACATGCATTAGAGGGTACTTCACATTCAAATGCATCGGAGATATAACTGGATCAACAAATGCACTTGCAAGAATTTGGGCATCAAAACACAAACAAGTTGTTATACGATCGTAACCCTACAAAGAAGACTAACAGTATACATTACGCTGTATTCATGGAGAATCTCCTCCAACATCTTCAGCTAGAGTCCAGTATTCTGACACACAATCGGATCCAGCATTCTAGTAAACGTCCTCGTCATTGCACCAGCCACACGTCATTCAATGACATGCCATCATTATCCAGTCTCATGAATCGTGACTCAATTTTATTCCCCACTGGCAGTTGATGAGCGAGTGGTTCCCGAGTAGCAACTCCGTAAAACAAACTTTCCTAGCGCTGCTGGCTTCCGTCGTTAGTTCAATTGACGGCTATAAACGAAAAGATTCGTCCTAGTTTAAATTGAGATTTGATGTGGGCCATTATCTCCAATAGACGCTCAAACCTACCTCCTCATCCGTCATGGACACAGAGTCTCTGTTAATGGCCCCAATAGATGAAGACAGACATGGCTCATCAGCCGCTATTGAGAAGTCCCTATCTTATAATACAAATCACCAATAATTTGTAACACATCAGGCGAAGTTTAAGCTTCGTAACCGAATAGCTCAGAACGCTTTTTACTTTTGAACTATGCCGAGTTGTCAAGTTTCCAAGTAAAGCGTAAGCATTTTTATGATACGCGTATTCATGTAAATTCAACAGCAATTTCATTATTCGAACGAGGCGTCTACAACCACCTATAGTTTAAGAAATTTAATTTTGTTAGTAGGTCTTCGCAAAGTTTGAACCATAACTTTAAATTACGTCACGGTTTCACAGATAAGGGCTGAGTCATGGCTGGTTAGCACGCCCATGTCATAACACAGATAGGTAACAATCGAAATAAACACAAAACGTACTCTTTAAGAGTTTTCAAAAAATTCTGTCATTAACACGTTGCCTCCGATTGCCTGATTGGTGTAAAACTTCACTTTGTACGCATAGTCACTAGAAGGATCTGAAAAAATTACAGAACCTAACCTCAGTGGTACACAAACGTACCACTTCGGAGTCAACGTGTTAAACAAGACGAGGTGATTGTGAGTATTGAAATTCACGGATTTTGAGAGTTCGTGTAGCTGTGGTGGAGCAAGGAGTCAAGCAGAGTAGAACTCTCCGTACAAACAAGAAGTGTTATGTTCAGTATAATATCAAAATATTTAGTTGAGCTTAATTTTTTGCAAATAAATAGGAAAATTTATGTGCAATTAGGTTTTAATGTATCGGGAGAAGTTTAATTCTTGTCCAAGAAAAAAATAGTTCATGCTAAATAAGTTGCAATACTTCCGTCGGAGTTAGATTCGTATGAGCCTAATAGTATAGGTAATTTGTAAATTAAGTCACAGAATATAAGCAAAATTCGATTTCAAATTGTAAATTACAATAACGTTTCATTTCTTCACGGTACATTAATTCATACTAGACAAGTACAGAATATCGAGATGTTAGATTTGCTATAAAAAAGTATTTTTACTTTTATAAAAGTCTACATCGATGAGAAGTTACTCATAGAACAAATACTGACTTTACGTTGAAATAAGACCATGATAATAACTCCACTCTACAAAATTTCAAAAATTATCTCTGCAGAGGTAAAATCCTGAGTGTGGTTTTTAAGTGAAGTAGAACCAGTAAAATCTAACGATTCAGGCTCTTCATCATACAGTCTTGCTCATCAGTTTAATAGTTACGATTAATAAAAAGCGTTGAAATCTGCAACAGGTTGTGCTTACATTGTTAGTGGACTAGAAACGTTTTCATGGTAACGTATCTTTCCCTAAAAATGTGGATCCCATAGAAATTTTTCATATCTCTTTTAATGAAAATCAAATTTTTAGACCTTTTACTACTGAAAAGTCGAAGGCAGGCCTCAGTCTGCATGCAATTTGTCAGAATCGAAATCGAAGTCATGAACTCGGAACAGGTGCCGCAACCCTGAAGGGAACCACACGGTTTCACCGTAGAAAATACTTCTGCTTTACATTCATTCTCATTGGACTAGGAAACTTAAACAAGAAGGTCTGTGTCAGTCTGTCAGTCTGCTCTAATTGGATTTGAACGTTGTAAGAGGAAGGTTGTTTGTTCATTGCTATAATTACTTTTTTCATTTTTCAGCTTGAGCGAACACTTTCATGGCTAATGACCTTTAAGATATAGAACTTGTTGGAGACACTCGAGTTAGGTTCTGTTCTCTCGGTTAGAGCAGAAAGACTGGAAAAAATACGTTAAAATACCGAAAAAACCGCGTCCAATTAAATTAGGACGCAGCCTCGGGAAGTGACTGGCGGATTCCGCAACTATTGCGCCATTTGCATTCCTCTGTTCTCAACTGAAAAGAGCAACTTCGCTGAAAGTTACACGGAAATTAAAAATATAATGAGATCAACCTCTAAGCCCCTTCTATAAATCATATCACAAAATTGACAGGTTCATTGCATGATTGTAGAAGCAGCAATCAACATTTCTGGCCGTTGAAATGTGCGGTTGAATAATTGACAATCAAACACTTGACCTTTAGAATATAGTTTGGGCAATGGTATAAATACCAGTCTAATGATCAATCAACAGATTTAGGAGATAGCGAATTATAACACAGGTCACAACAATTCGAGACTAATATGTAATACTAATTACCCGCAGAAAAAATCAGCCTTTACGACGACTGTATCGTCGAACAGGGCAAACGTCAGCGACACAAGTATACACAAATATAAGAAATTATTTTCACGCAAGATTACCTTGACTCAGGCTGAGTGTATACGTGATCTTTTGCCATTTCAATCGTATATTTTTATCGATTGGAGGGTGGTGATAGCCAAACCAGAGAAAATCAATTGCAATTTTGTAATTTCAACAAATCTAAATCTATCATTAAACTCGATATTCTACCACTTGATAATCTATCACTAAACTATGTATTCAACAACTATTTTTGCTCATTTTAGAGGATTATCACCTTGATACTCCATAAAGATTCAACTGAATAACCAACACAAAGGTTTGAAATTGCATGGCCTCAGTTGACAAATATCAGACAGCGTAAACAACTCGAAAAGACGAAAGATAAAGAGAAAAATGAAATTCAAATTAAGATATTCGTACAAGAAGTCAGTTGCACAGTACATCAGCATCCCCTACGAAAGATACGGCGAGGATGGAAAAGGAATGACTTTCAACACGTTTGTTGCGATGCGACCCACCGGTGGGTCACTTAGGTTAGGTTCTGTAATTTTTTCCAAGTCTTTTAGTGATTATGTGTACAAAGTAAAGATTTGCACCGGCTAGGCAATCGCAACAAACGTGTTAAACTAAGCTCATGCAACTCCTGCAGAAGCATCGCTGATTTCACTGAAAACGGCTTGAGGCACAAGCAAGGAGCGTTATTCTCCAAAGCACATAGACTAGCCCTATTAACATAATTCGCTGAGAGGAGCTCAGTAATGTTAAGTGTACCCCAGAGGCAAACTCAGTTCCCAATATACCGTCAAGGACAATCCCTTTCAGAATTCCTTCCTGAAGGAAACTTCACCACATTCATCAACATCAATTTAATTCAACCCATTATCATCATATTGTAATTATGTTTTTAACCTGGGATTTTACCCTGAACTGCACGCTTCCGAAAGCAACGCTTGAATTAGAGCGAAGAAAACTAGGAAATAACCTCTCTAACAAACAAATAAGTATAATTTTTTATATGAACTTTTCTTTAGTCTGTTGAGTTTTTAGTAAAATATTTCTCGCAATGAAAGTTAGAGCTGTGTTCTCTTCAATATCTGTGTCCATGCTAATATATAAACAAAGAACTATCAGTAACAAATGAATCAAAATGTTCTGGCACCATACGATTACTTTAATCAATATATCAAAACTTCCAAACGTGGATTATTCATAAATTCAAGGATGACTAGTTTTGAGCCTTCCATAACAAGTTTTTTCCAAATATATCTTTGCAATTCCACGAGAGTTGCGGCCTTGTGACAGCACAACAACAGTTTCCAGAGACCGCCTCACCAGGCCGTGTTTGGGCGCACACGCATGACAACAATGGAACTTGAGGGAAAAAACAAAGCCTAACTTTCTACAGAGCTGGTCGGTGTCCAGGTTTAAGACTTCAGTGGCGGACGATAATTCACTTTGAGGCAACAGGAATTGTAGAGAGGAGGCAACTGGAACCGCAGGGTAGTAGATTCTAATTAATCACAGAAGTTATGAGTGCTGATGGTTTTGGAAAACTGCCAGAAACGTGCAGGCAAACAGCTCAAAATTAACTACAATGAAGCAATTACACAATTAACTACAATCTACTATGAAGCAACTCAAATTGTAGAGAGGAGGTAACTGTAACCATGGGGTTCTAACTAATCATAGAAGCAATAACTGCTAATGGTCTAAAAAAACTACCAGTCGCGTGCAGTCAAATTGCACAAAATTATATAAAATGATAAATGACGATGCAGCTTCGTGCCGGGAAATGTACCGGTGAAGGCAAATTTATTTGGGTCAAAGAGTGGTTATTGAAGGTAGGAGTAGTTTTTTTAGGAACGAGTCGGCTGGCCGGGCAGGTTTCTCATTCGAAAACTAAACTGAATGAAAAGATAAACTTTATAACATTCATTTTTTCTCGCAAGTGGTCTGGATTCATTCTGTTGAAAATGGTGCTTAGACTCCCACAAATCACCTAGCACGGCAAATGAGAAAAAAAAGGAAAACATGAAAAGGGGTGAAAAACTCCAGGGGGATCGAGGGCACGGTAACGACACATCGGTTACCGTAACGATACTTCAGCTAACGTAATAAAACCTCGGTTACCGTAACGATACTTCAGCTAACGTAATAAAACCTCGGTTACCGTAACGATACTTCAGCTAACGTAATAAAACCTCGGTTACCGTAACAATACTCCAGCTAACGTAATAAAACCTCGGTTATCGCAACGATACTTCAGCTAACGTAATAAAACCTCGGTTACCGTAACGATACTTCAGCTAATATAATAAAACCTCTGTTACCGCAACGATACTTCAGCTAACATAATAAAACCTCGGTTACCGTAACGATACTTCAGCTAATATAATAAAACCTCTGTTACCGCAACGATACTTCAGCTAACATAATAAAATCTCGGTTACCGTAACGATACTTCAGCTAACGTAATAAAACCTCGGTTACCGTAACGATACTTCAGCCAACGTAATAAAACCTCGGTTACCGTAACGATACTTCAGCTAACATAATAAAACCTCGGTTACCGTAACGATACTTCAGCTAATATAATAAAACCTCGGTTACCGTAACGATACTTCAGCTAATATAATAAAACCTCTGTTACCGCAACGATACTTCAGCTAACATAATAAAACCTCGGTTACCGTAACGATACTTCAGCTAACGTAATAAAACCTCGGTTACCGTAACGATACTTCAGCCAACGTAATAAAACCTCGGTTACCGTAACGATACTTCAGCTAACGTAATAAAACCTCGGTTACCGTAACGATACTTCAGCTAACGTAATAAAACCTCGGTTGCCGCAACGATACTTCAGCTAACGTAATAAAACCTCGGTTACCGTAACGAAATATTGGCCACCGTAACGGTACATAATGACTCGCTAGGAAGGTAAGGCAAACATGGCCTATTTGACGAAAAAAACTAAATTCCAGTAGATTCTTTGAGTAATGCTGAATATTGAGAAGGTAACTATAAATTATGTAATATGTGCGAACAATTCACTTCAGTCTCGTCCTCAGATTTGATTCTGAACCATGGCTTCAATTGACGTAAAATACAATTGTAATTCCCGCGAATATATTTACCATAAAACGTTGCATATAATCTATCTAAATACTCTAGTACTTGCTTTATTTTGCAAAAAAAAACACGAGAACAGTGTTACATCATGTGCTAAGGGTTACATAAGGGAACGATGAGAGGCTGCATTGCAAACATACATTAAAATATTGCAATTCTTTCACAAGCAGTAGTCCTCTAATGACAGTCAGCATTCACACAACACTTCGAGCTCAAACTCAAGAAGTTGAATTTATTCGTATTAATATTCGTATGTAGTTAGTTTTGCCCGATAGTTATTCACCAACAATTGTGTCAACAGTTTGACTGATATACTTATCATTCACGCTAATAATTCGTGCGTTTTATGGTTATTAAACAAATAGGTCTTTATCATGGATCATCAAATCATTAAGAGAATGTTGAAACAGGAATTCAGTAAATTTAGCCTCCCTGAAAGATTTCCATGATACACTAAACTCAGTTTTTCAAACTTTGTACTCGCAGAATTTATGCACCGGGTATTATAATCCAGTAAAATTTCCTCAAATATTTAACCGCAAAGAGAAATGTACAGGTGAAAATAATGAACTTAATGGCAATGTGTACTCAAATTTATTGTGGACAAATCTGTGTTATTCATATTAATATGGAGAAGATGATAATCATGATCCTCTCTTATCAAGATGATAAATACATCATGAAGTTTCTGTGTATCATAATCAACAAATACACTAACACATATGTTCGCAAATTTAGGTACAAAATATATCAATAAGATGTTTAATTTTTTCTTATCTCTGATAGAGTTTTGCGATATCCTTGGTGCAGAAACGCCAAATTCCGTGCGCATACCTCACGATGAAATCATACGAGTCTCTTAGAATATTTAATAAATTCAGCAGAAAACTCCCCGCAATCCCTCATAAATAACTCCAGAATTTAATCTCGGCCCCTGATCCGCGTTCTGGACAGGAAATGGAAAGGTCAACTGATTGAAGTAGCCTAGGGATTTTGGAAAAAGTGGAGCAAGCTAAAAGTAAAAGAGGCAATTGTCTGAGCAAGTGGGAAGTGTTTTTCTTCCATATGTTGCTTGAAATAACTAGTTTCCGTATGCTGCTAGAGTCAAAGAAAGTGAGAAATAGAGTATGTGATGGAATTGTGCTCAATTCAATGCTGAAAAAGGCGAGGCAAATTTAATATACATGCTGGCAAGCATGTACGCATACTTATGCATGGTAAGTATGCATGTAGCATACTTACCTAGAAAGGACTCCCCTAATTTGGCTGTACACGAAAGTTCTAAGTTCAATATTTGGTGAACAGTGACTTCAAAGAATACATTTACTTACAAAAAAAAGTCTATGTAGAGAATTTTTTATTTTCACTACTGATTAGTACCAACAAATTTAACTTTCATTCGCAAATAAATTTTCCAAAATTTCCCCCAAAAAAAAAGTTCTCTCGCATTGTATTACAAATTTTATATTTTCAAGGCATTCTAAAGTTTCCTTTCATTTCAGCGTTTATCAATTTATTTTCTTTTTTCTGTACAGTTGTCACTCACACACTATAAAATTTTTACTACCGTCAGCTAACAGCTAATATACGAAATGACTCCATGCAAGTAAGCAATTGACAATTGCACAACACGTTAGCGAATGAAAGCAGTTTCTTGATGTTGAGCATCAAGGTTAAGCAGGGAATTGTAGCAATTTCAAGTCCGTATACTTTACAGACATTTTAGATAAGTTTACGTCAACGTGAGTAGCGAAACGCTTGAGGATACGTTGTCAAAATAAAATGACAGCTGTGCAGGTAACTGAGTCTAGAAGCTCAGCTTCCTAATACACTTAACGTTCCTAACAAGCGGGGCCAAGAACTCGCCCATGACCGAGATGATTGTAAAGATAATTAGTTTCGAGAAATAAATGGTCGCGTTTCACAATAAAATCACTAGACGTCGTATAAATTATTCTGAATATTTTCGGCTTCAAATGTCTAAATGCCTCAGTGATGCATGTAATGTTTAGAAACGTGTGTGGATTAGTTGCTGAATGCATTAACACTTAACGCTTCTACGTTCGAATGATTCGTCGAGTAAAACATCGACCCGGGAAATATCATCTGTTCAGCTTCCTATTAAGTAAATTTAGTGTGGAAAATTTCTTAATTTCAAAAAAACAATTTCTGTTTTCAGATGAAACACACATAAATGGTCAAATGTCACGACAACCCTCAACTATAAGAATTTTAAAACTAAAACATAAATTCAAACGTAAAAGTGGACACTTTTGCTCTCTTGTTCTAGGTCGATGGAAGCTGTGGTCAACTCAAACAAGGCTTTGCCTCTTTTTTTTTTAAGGAAACAAGACACCAAATATAAACATAGTCCCTATCGTTAAATGACAAAATAGTTTCTTATCTTAGCAAGTATCGCTTCGAGAAAAATGGCGGACAACAAGTGAAGGAAATAAAAGGTTATAAGAACAGAGGACGACCTTCGAACGTTACTGAGCTAAGCGCTTGAGAGACTCATGCAAATGTCGAGTGTATTTTACACCCCAAAAGAGAGGAGAGGCAGGAGAGGGGATGGCATACGTCGCTTCCTCGTCTCCGCATCCGTCATTCTGATCGTATCGGCAATCTCTCACATTTTAAACGATCATGCTCATTAATTCCTCAGAAACAGATGGAGCGCAAAAGTATTCAGTATTAAAAGTACATATTCTTGATCTATGCCCTGCAGTGAATAATCGATCACGGGGCTAATATTATCAGAGGACGAAAACGAAAAAATAATAACTAATGCCTGGGTACGAGAGCTTGACGTGCGACAGAGGTCTGTAAAAATGCTAAGGGATTGTTTTTATTATCCAAATACCAACCCCAATAACATCGGTAGGTATACAATAAATTTAAAGTAGTATTAATTAAAATTCCAACACCAAAAGTATCGGTAAGTACGCAAATAGTTCAAAGCAGCAATGAATTACACAAAAGTAGACGTTTAAGGACGTGATGAAAACTGAACGTTTAAAAGGTTAGTCAGCGTTTCATAGCTCTGTTACACCGGTTCTAATTTTATCAAACCCGAGAATGGCTACTGTTTCAAAGTTCGTCTTGTCAAATTTTGTCATGCAGTTCACTCAATCCACACATACATAAAAATCATTTGACTCCATTTTTGAGCATTTCGAGTACCTGCCACTCAGTTCTCTTTTTCAAGACTAAATTTCACCATTCGTATCAAGTTGAGTGTTTTTTTAGTCGTTCTATTCTGATAGAAAATCTGACAGGAAACTTTTAAAGTACATTTAATAAAACGGTCACAGAGTCCGCACACGTACACTAATCATGGCCCCACACAACATATGAAGGTGTGGCCAAATGCCCGTGACCTCCTGAGAAGTTTAGAAGCTTCATCCATTTCCTATAATTTTCTCACCCTCATCCCACGCCTCCGAAGTACATTAGAGTGCAATTCCAAATCAGATGTCAACGAAGTTCTCATCTCTGCCCTAACTATCGCTCTTGATACGAGTACAACAAAAAAGTTGGTATGGTCAAAATGAAATTGTCGACGAGTCTCTAAATCCAAAGCTAAATGAAGTATAATAGCTCTACAAAATCGAGAACGTAAGGAAGACCAAAAATAGATGCATGAATTGAGTAAAAAATTTTGACAGCTGGTAGTTCATTTTCAGTAATACTAACCGTAGAAAAACAAACAAACCCAAAGTAAATAAGAAAGTATTCAATATAGTTCGTATGTTATGGAAGCAATTCCATTTACAGTGTTAGAAATCAATGGAAGAAAATCTAAATGTTGTATAAAAGCGAATATTAAATCGGATTCTTGTTTATTAAATACCTAGTATTTAATTGAACACCCAGCACCAACCCGGATATAGGTACACTATCAAAACCAAATTTTAACATTTTTCTCTCTAGCGTTGAATATAAGGTTAGCAACTAAGTTTCCAGTTTTTTATATTTAAACTAAGAAAAAAGGCGGGAACTTGTTTGCCAAGCTAAAGATTTTAACAATAGAATTGAGTTTGTAAACGTGTTTAGAGCATCGACACTCAAACGATACACTTATCAGTACTGCCCGACAGGCCAGAGAGGGATTACAATTATTACGTGCACGAAGATGTCCGTAAAAAGAAGTTCGACAGCCTCTTTACACTCTTCATATCAGAGGTGGAAGTATACCTCATGTTCTTAAATTATTTTTGAATCTCCCTGAGCCACCATAAAAAATTTCATGATCTAAGCTCATGCAAGAGTTTCGTTATGCACTGAAGCATTTGAATATAAAATTTATCGATAAACAGGATCTCCAGAGCTGAATCTCATCCAAATGAGAGGCACATGGAAGTACAACTTCGGTTTACACTGTCAGTCGTAAGTTACGAAGAAGTTTACGGTAAATTAACTAAAATATCACCATGAACCTACAAACAACCTTAAACAAAAGACAATACCCCAATTAACAATGAATGCCACAGAAAGAAAAACTATAAATAGAGAAAAAAAAGATAACATACCTAACCCCAGCCACAAACCCAGCTACTCAACAAAGGACACAATCAACACAATCCAAGTTTCCAAGGTCGCAGCCGAGAGTGTCTAGAGCTCCAGGGTGTGGTTTTTCCTTTTCCAGTCCTCATAAATAATTCAAATGGAAAAAATTAACATGAAAACTTCGGTAATGAATTTGCCGTACGGACCCACTCATAATTTTTGTTGAAGAAAAATGTGAAAAATTGCGCACGATTCAATTTTACCAATATTTTTGAAAAATATGACGACTTGTAATATTTCTGACATTGTTTATCATTATGATATCCAGCGCATTAAGTTCACGGTTAATATTATTCTCTTAATACCGTTATTATTACTCAACTTCTTATTGTCCAAGATGAAGAAAACTTTTCCATTACAACACCACTGTATGTTCAAAACTATGAAGCTATCTCTACAATACGCATAAGTGCACAAGATAAAATTGTTTTTCCCGTGAAAGTTCGACGTTTTTCGCACCCCACCCACATATATGTACGTATATGCATATATATCTACGACTTTGTATCCAAAACGACCAAAATGACCTCGACTTATGACTATAAACTTATAAATCAGGGAATGAAGGTTAGGAGACTTTACTATTACACATTCCGTTGCTAGCGCCCTTCCAGCAGCTATGTCGTTACGAAGCGACCGTCATCGAAGAATTTTTATCGAAGCGCGCGCTGGTGTGGATCACGGACGCAAAAAATTCTAGACCGTTATGCAATGTCCAATGACACATTTAAAGGTGTTAGCTTTTGAACACGGCTTGTACCTTTTGCATAAAGAAGTAACTCCGAGGAACCTTCATACATTTTTAATCCCGGAAAATATATTGATTGATCAATCTGATCAATCAATGGGTCTCACAGCCTCTACATTAGCGTAGACGCAAGCATCTGTGAAGAAGCGACAGATGGAATAAAATGAGAGCATGTCATTCTGTGTTGAGTAGAGATCAATTTACAAATACAGCGTGCGCTAACATGAGAACAATCGAAAGTAGAATAGAATAAAATAAGGTAATAAAAACGAGCCGTTTGGCCCATTCTTGGGTTGATACCCATGTCCCATGCAGTAATACCCAAGTTCCATGCCGTAATGGTACCAAATGAATCACAAACTTAACTCGTCTAGAAGGAAATACAGGAAAAATCTAAAAAAATTATCAGAAATTTCATGACCTAAGAGTTTAATCAAAGACAGAACATTACGCAGAATTCATTATCAGGGAAATAGTTTCAAATGCTAATTTTGCAGGAACTAAAAATAAAAAATACTTTTAGTAATAAACAACTTTGAATGAAGTAGTGTTAGGGTATGATTATAAATTTGAATTTAAGTCAAGTCGCAATTAAAGCATAATTAGGAAAGGCATCATATTTTGTCTGCTTAAATTCAGCTAAATTCAAATTTAAAAATGCTGCAGCAGTATTTCCCTCATCGGTAAAGGGAACCTTAGCAGGTTGTGTAACTGAATCGAATTGATGAATAGTTTAAATTAGCTGTTTCTTGACATTCATCCTGTTCGTCGAGTTCAAAAACAACACTAATGAACACGTTCCTGCTTCTTAATTCTACCAGGTCAGGTAAGAGCGTAGGATTGGAGCCAAATTAATAAAGCTCGACAATTACTACAACTTAAAATGTATTCCTGCTTCTTGAAGATATTTTTGTTCTCAATAAACACAGAACTTGAAAAACGTTGAACGTAATTTTAGGAGTACGTCTATTTTGTTCAGAATTTCTCCCTTTGAAGGTAACCTGAGGTAGGCTCTTCACAAAAGTCACTGCACAGTTGTCAACCGTTTACGTGCTGCCCAAGGGCACAGCATTCCTGCAAGTGGGTGTCAGGTCAAGCGTAAGCGGGCAGGCGGGTTGCCAAAGCGCAGGTTTCCTCCGTTTCCGACATTTAGGTGGCCTTGCTACGGTCGTCCGTCATACGGCTCTGCTCCAATTTAGTCCATCGTAACTCTTGGATAGATCATTTACAGTTACAATGTAAGTGGATAATGTTCAAAACAAGGTACAACTTCAACCTTTTGATGCCTGGAATGTTGTAACCACCCTTATAAAAATACGGTGTCAGTTCAAAGGTCACGTCGGAGTTTGTTTCTGGAAACCCTGCACAGTGAGTCGCAGAATTGAATTGAAATGCAACTCACTATGACAAAGTTTACAGCAAGGTCATCTTTCCTGCACTTCATACCATAAATTTGATGAAGAGCGAGCGATAGAATAAAACAGGAGAACTTCCTTAGTTAAAATATTAAGCATAGTCTTGGCGCTATGCTGCAGCTGCATAAGGGAATGCAGCGCGTCCTGGAAAATCTGTATAACTTGAAATCTAGCTCTCATTTAACACGCTGCCTCCGATTGCCTGGCCGGTGTAAATCTTCACTTTGTACGCATAGTCACTAGAAGGATCTGAAAAAATTACAGAACCTAACCTAAGTGGTCCACATACGTACCACTTCGGAGTCAACGTGTTAAATGTGCACTAATATTGCACAGATTTTTTATCATACTTACCGATGTATGTACCATGTCAACTCTCCTGCATAGGAAATATTTACATTTCATTCAATACTTTTTCCACTACAATACGCATTGTGTAGTTTCCGTTCATAACGCAATTACGAGACGTTTTGGATGAAATAAATTTGATTAATAGAGTCTAAATTGAATATATTTTTACTGAAATATATAGGCAACATCAGCCACAGTCTGTTACCTTCCCCAAAAATATTTCTTCATACACGAATGAGGTGAAACCTACCATCGTGAATAAATTTCTGCCCAAGTCAGATAATCGAACCACAACTTCTGAAAAGTGGCGAGTAAGTAAATTTTCAATTTCAGCCAGAGATGAAAAAACAGCATTTAAATGTAGGTATACCGCTTAGAAATAGTAAGTATGATAATTATTTAACGTATCAAAGAACAGAAAAAAATACACAACCATGTTGCATGCAACAAATGAATGTTGAATTATTTTAAAATACTGCGAAATAACGTTTCTCACATCGGATATCCGACAAGGCTCAAGATCACATAGCTGAAACTTCAGCAACAGTCATTTTAGTAACCAAGGAATTTTCCGCGACCGGATCTTGATCAAGCAACGACGTCACTCCTACACCTTCAAACGACGGCGGCTGAACACCAACTGAACATTGAAGAATTGCTGCTTCAGGTGAGCTGTGAACCGCTCGCTACCTGTTAATCAACCGGTGATTTTAGGCCGCCTAAGTGAACTATTGCAAAAAATTTGATACGATAGTTTAACAATTTTCTAAAACTATTTTATCGACGAGAGCTGATGAAAAAAATCGGTGAGGTTGCAAAATCATATGAAAACAGTATCTAAATTTATTGTAAATTCGGCGTAATATCCATATGATTTTCTTTTTATTTCTTGGCTCTGAACGACCACCCGAAGTTAAGCCAACTGAATTAATTACTGCTATATTTTTGTAAAATATTTTTAACTCATTTTTTAAGTTTAACAAAAACTGAAGAGTGTTTTCGAGTCTCCACATATTGTGAACACAAATTTGAAATAAACAATTGCATATACAATACTTAAAATCAAAGTTAAAAAGGCTTAGGGAGCAAGAAGCGATCTTTGATGAGCATGTTGTAATTTTTTATCCACGCTCTACAAGAATATTTTACCATCTGTTTTACCCCAATTTATCTACACTGTCTTGAACAACAGTCCTGTGAGAATAGTTTTTAAATGTAATGGATTCGAAATAATGCATTTTATTGTATACATTTTTTCAGATATTTTTACGCAAGTCTTGAGTAGTATGATACTAATATGCTGCTTAAGCTTGAGTATAAAAGCGTTTGCGCAATTAGGATTGTGTTTTCTCAGTTCGAGCGCCGGCTGGAGCCAAGGTGCCGCACAAAATATTTTTCGACAACCTCACCGTTCCGAAACATCAGCAAGATACAGAGGGTGACTCCAGAGACAAAAACTCGGGATGTTCTCGGAATCATCAACTATTCCCTACCTTCATTTTCGTCAGGTGTGCTGAGATCTAAACGTTCTTATTTCACGAACATTAACCGGACAATTCTCTTCCCCTTCGATATCTGATACATGATTGCTGTAACTTTTGCTCAGGTGAACCAAAAATCAGTCTTCCAAATGAAGTATTTTAAGTTTATATTTGAAATAATTCGTAGCTAACCGTACTCAAACGCCCTCATTCGCTCCAGCTTGATTCTGTTTCTCCCTCTTGCAGTGCAACTGGAAGCGTGATGGCGACATTAAAGATTGGAAGGTAATGGAGGTTGTGACGTCAGCACAGCTCATGGCTAGAAATTGTTTCCAGTGATTTATGTTTACTGCGAACAAGCAGAGGAACCTTGACTCCAATGCTCTTTACATCCTGTGATCTTATGTTCGAAATGAAAGAACTAAAGGAGGAATATAACAATAATAATGGAAGAACTACTGGGCAGAATTTAACACTATACGTATTGTAACTATGAATATTTCACAGTGAGGTGGGAAATAACTAGTCTCGAAACATTGGGATATATTTTAGCCCTTGACAATTAGGTAATGGTAATGATGAAATAAGAGTAAGAATCCTAAACTTATTCTATTCAATATTGCTTCAGTGGCTGGAAAAGATTGATTGAAAGAAACTGATTATTTGAAAATATTAGGTTAAAAGATCCGATTTCAGAGATCATTGAGAAATATTGCAGTGTGGACGAGGTTTTAAAATAAATCGTCTAAGATAATCTACCAGTTGTGGTAAATAGTCTGGTACTTTTTTATGATTTCTACAATAAGAAGGTTGCATGCAAGTTCCTTCTATTTTTCTGCGATCTCTGTCAAATAATGCAAGCAGCAAAACTTGAGGTTTTCATTTTCCCTGAGGTAATTTAGTTGTCATGTTTCAGCACGAATATTGTGAGAAAAAAGCTACCTGAAATTTTGAAATTACAAAGGCTAACTCACTTGCTGAATTTTGAATGCAAGTTCCAAGAATATGCCAAGCTAAATAATTGAGTAAATAAAAATAAAGGGAACCATTAGAGTAACCTCTTTCAAAACCAGATGATTTAAAGGTAGAAACCTAGTTACTGAAGATAAATATATTGAACAGCATATAAAAAACTACTGTTAAGCTTGTCAAATGTACAAACTTCATCGTACTATAAACACAGTAGAGACCTACCTTTATTAATTGTGTGGACACTAGACATCTTACTGAGATCTGTCAGTCCAAATACAAGACAAATACTAGAAGTCGGCGGCTAGACTACTAAAATAATTAATCACGCAGTACTTTTATTGATTGATTTCTGTTTATATTGACAACAGCACATGAAGACTTAGTCTTGACGTTAAATATGTTTTATGTCATTTGAGTAAGGCAGATTTATACAAGTTTTCACTGTAAAGTGTGGAGGTCTTGAAAATCCAAACCGTTTTGTGTCTGTAACACTCTTAATTCCAAATTTCACTTTCGATAGTTCGAATGTAGACAGATGAATTTAGCGACTTACTTTCCTTTAATGCATCACAAATAAAACAATTACTTTATTCAGTTCTTTACGCGTTTTGTACGCCTCAACAAACATATATGTATGCTCTAGTGACCACCATACTGTTACGATTCACACGTTCGCAGTAACTGCCCTTTAATTCATCAACTTTTACTTCTTATACATGCATGTGTGATTAATTACCCGTGAATACTCGCATTCTTTTTTATGACAATGGTACATTTTTTCTGTGTATACTCACAGAAGCCTTCATAGATTTAGCATAGGGGCCACCACCGCCCTTACACAACCTAAGTTCGATATTCCCCTGGCACTGAACAATCGACGGCCTACAATGTTTTCCGCACGTGACCAAATGCACATTATTGTTCTGTTACGTGAGAGAAGTTCTCTCTCACGAGGCGTACATCTATTTACTTCTCTCTTAACGGTATATTCAATTCATGGTGAGCCTGAATAAACATCATTCCGTTTTCTTTAGGGAGTCAGAACGTGCTGAAGACTTCATTTATGCACGGTTTTAAAAACAATTTTTTAAATGAATGCAAGAATTCCACTGCGATTTACACAAAATATTACGAAACAGGGGATGAGTGTATTATCTTTTTAGTTTTTTCTATTAAAAAGTCTGTGTTTATCATCCTAAAGAACTAAACGATTATATTTTGCATGGAATTTTGCCAATTTGCATTTCTAAGTCCAGCTCGTGGTAGAACAGTGGCAGCTTGATGTTACCAAATCATCAAATATGGAATCTCAATTCACACATGGTTTAATTATAATTCATTTCTAACTTCCATCACTATACTCAATTTTATTCTCAATGATTATGTTATATTGAGGTCAATATTTATCATGACATTTGAATGTAAAATTAATTATTTACACTATCATTCTATTCATTTACAGTTTCTGTGTCATGACAAAATCATTTGTTTTCCACGTATAATATTTATTATTGTGGCTAAAGAGTCGCTATTTCAGGACATCATAAGGCGAAAAAATTTTCAACGCATATTACTAAAACCTTAAGAATTATGAAAATGCTAGCTGGAGAACGATGAAAGTGTTTAAAGACACTGGACAAATAAAAAGTAGAGTTGTACAAGGTCATTCTCAAACTGCCAGAATCTCAAAACTGGTCAAATCTACCAGAAAAAAAACTCAGAAAAAATCAAAGAGATCTCTCAGAAATCCAGCAACAGAAGGATACATACATTATCCGTCGGAACTACGTCTACCATTCTTCCCAATGACTTGATGAACTTTCCTCACAAACATTAAAAGAAACTGCTGTTATTAGTGAACACTGCTGACAATCGTCTTGGAAAGGCTGAAATCCTTCACTTTTGTAAAGCACGCTACCGAACCTCGTGTTCAGTGATGAAAAGAAATTTGATGTCCAGCAAAAAAATTTGACGTACTAAATGATTGACTTGGGTCTGGGGCTGGTGAAATTGACACCCAGGAGTTGAAATTAATCAGGAAAATTACCGTAACGACTTTCTTGTATAAACTCATTGTTGCCTTGGACAAAAAATCATAATATCATCATCACCAAAAATCACCAGTGTTTATTCAAAAGCAATCATTACCCTAATATGGAGCTAAGAAAACAAAAGTAGTTGGGATTAAATGTTCCCCATTTTATTACGAAGAAGAAATAGCTTTATTCATCGCAGTATCTTAATCTTCTTGATTACGGCCTCTGGCTCATATTGAAGAGTAAGGTTTTAGTGACACATCACCAACATTTGGAGGCACTGAAGTCAAAACTCAAAAGGAAATGGGCCAAAATCCTTCAAAATGTCATTTGTGACTCGCACATGTCGTTCTCTAAGCGTCCTCAGTTGTTATTAACGTAAACACATTGAATCAAATGTGTTTATTACCAACTATTACAAATTTAACTACTGATTTTTCATTGCTCATGTACACACCTGATTTTCAATAAACGTCTAGTCTAAAAGTTGTGAAGTCAATTATTGAACAACGTGTATCATTTAGCTTTACGTTATCTACATAGATTAGAGCATAATAATCTTTTATTCAAAATGAACCGCGGCACCCAAAATTGGCAAACAAATTCTCAACCGAGAACTTCAAGCGGCCTTGACAAATGGTACATGATCGAGCAGAAACTACTTTTTGTCACTTTTTTGTAAAAAAGTGACCGACTTTTCAGCTCACGTGCAGGACGAACGTTGCACCACACCTGCGCACACCAATAGAGTAGCCATCAAAGTTCAAAAGGCGATGAAGTTTATTGAAAGCAGCACCAACTTTCAGCGCCAAAAAATATATGTAAATGTTACAAAATTAAATGCAAAAACATGTGGCCTTGGTTACAGGAAGTGTACGGTTGTAGAATTTATAGTAATGAGACTTGAGCATGCATACAGCAGAGGAAAATGTTATGATTTTATCTTATACAAAAAATAATGGGCAAGTAGAAAATGCCAACAAAATTTTCAAATTCAAGTGGTATCTGAGACTTTCAGTAAATTAAATTTTATTGTAAGCCTGAGATTCAATGATTAGAAGTATTTGTTTCCAATATTAAGTTTCTCAAGTTGGTTTCACGCGTTATGAAAGGGCGAGTATTTATTGTGCCAGGTACCAATGGACGTACGTGCTGAATCTCCATACGAGATAATAATATTAATAACTCTCCAAAAAAACACAACATTGATACAGGTAATGCCACAATACATTATAACCTTGCATAAGGGAATGAGGAGGGCACCCAAAGCAAACACCCACAAATTTTGTCAGTTAATACAATCCAGCACTCAAGTCCACTTACAATTTGAAGCAAAAACGTAAGACATTAGGTCTTAGCATATGCTCGTTGCAATCAAAGCGCAGCTGACTTTAAAAGGAACATCTGACCTTTACAGCTGAGCTCGAGAACAGAAGAGTTTGTAAGTTTTAGAGCGAACAGATGATGCAAAAAGATGTCACCCTCGTACATCATTGTGATAGTAATGAGAACAAATCACCAAATTTAAACGACTTTAACCTCTGTGCCTGCCTTAACATGAGCTGGATTTATTTTAATATTACAGAAAAAACTGCGCAAAAGTAAGGTTAAATAGTCGAATTAAATTAACAGCTGGAATTATATACTTTACTTTCTCAGTATATGTAAAACACCAACTATGATCAAGGAGACGTTCTATTACACAACACTGAGCACTCCCATTAGTTTTACGTTTGTAGGACATAAATACACTTGTATAGTAAAATATGAAAACAGCTTTCATTGAATTGTTCTTCATCAATATAGTTTCTAGAATATTGTTCTCGAATCATGCATCAAAACAGGGGTTGAGCCTAAAAAACAAGTGTTATCTTATTTTCCATAAGTAAAAAGACTGAAGAAGGACGAGCCACTAGTTTCATGTCTCTCAGTATTTCTCAAAATCGCTTTGTAAAGAAATATAAGTCACAGAATCCTCAACTCTGCTTGCCGAGGGATTTCATGTATCTTTTTCTTAACAATCAACAACAAATTTAATGGGATTTTGACTGCTTATTAATTTGAAAATTCTCGTAAGCATTTCTATCATCTCTCTGACCGTTTTTCTTATGGCTTTAATGGGCAATATTGCATGTTTTCGAATCACTGGTCTGACAAAGAAGATAATGAACTAATTAGATTGAAATGATGCGTTAAAAAGTGAACATATCACAGAGGTTTTCCGCAACTGGGAATTAAAACAATGAATGACAAGTACTAAAGCATGTTTTGTGAAATCGCCAAATGAAGTTCTAAATTTTTTACAAGTGGTCTGTTGCAGACACCTCACTACTGCTGTGTTCGAGGCAACAGTGAAGCAAACTGATAACTCGTGTGAACTGAATTAGTAACTGAAGTGAACCAAATTGGTTACTCGACTGAACCAAATTGGTTACTCGAGTGAACTAAATTGGTTACTCGAGTGAACCTAATTGGTTACTCGAGTGAACCTAATTGGTTACTCAAGTGAACCTAATTGGTTACTCAAGTGGACCTAATTGGTTACTCGAGTGAACCTAATTGGTTACTCGAGTGAACCAACTTGGTTACAGGAGTAAATCAACCAGGCCAGCAGGGTTGACAAGCTCCTCCTCGATTACAGAGTTGACAGCTGATATTTTCAGCCATAAGTCTTTTTACTTCAAACATCGGTAGGTGTGAAGTTTTTTAATGACATCAGTTTATCCCCTCCAAAGTTAACTAGCTTCTGAGGTCTTATACCTACTTAATTTTACTACATGGCTCTCAATGATAAATTGTTGAACCCGCACAGGGAATTGTTCAGTCGTGATTCGATTACTTAGCTTACTTCCACACGTACAGAATCGGCTAGGAGAAATTTTGAAGTTATTCGGTATAAAATATGCTGGTATGAGTGATAAGAGTTTCACCAAGAAAAATGATTGTAGCTATTCGGTCTGAGTTTCGCAATGAATTTTCATTTGACTACACATGGATTATTATAGCTCATTTACAATATTCTTATTTTAATGATACTGGCATAATTATACCATATGGGCCACTAGCAAGCGTTCAGATCAACAATTGACTGTGGTATTAATTACGTAATTAGAAAAAAGTTTAAGTCGAACACCTCTTTGAAAGAAAATGGGGAAATATGAATGATATCTGCCTAATGCTGAAAGTAACTTACGCTATATCTTCCGTACAAGTACTACTGAACGTGCTAAGGGTGGTTCAAGATTCTTAAATTGATCACCAAGTGCTGTTAGGACGTTAGCTATGACTTATAATATCCATACGTCAGCCACTCCCAAAAATGCATAAGAATCTTACTTATCTCCGTGGAGTAACAAAAAGCTCAAAAAGTGTACTGGCTGACGTGCGATCTCCTTAAGCGTGCACCTCTAAGCTGGAATATGTTTAATTGAATCCAATTACGGCTCGCAGCCAGAATTTGTACAGGTGTTGCTTGATGCAAGGTGGTATGTTAAAATCACTCAATTGTACTGTAAAATAAAAGCACTGATGAACGAAAACTTATATGCAATTAATAATTACCTATGTCTACACTTTATTAAAATAAAAAACATTGTGCACTGGTTTTACGCACAACACACGCCAAGTCATAACAATAAAGAAGACAGTGCTCTCTCCACATCACAAACAGCTTTCCATCTTGGACATGAGCGGTCGTGTACATTAGATAAGCACAACGTCTCTGGAACTGTGAGGCCTACAGCCCCATCTAAGGATTTTTGTATTTTTTTCACGAACTAGAGGAAGGCTACTGCATTTTGATCTGGAGAACTGTCTTAAATACGAGCATAACCAATTGACGAAAGGATCCCCTGTAGTGAATGTTAGTAATTAGTCTGAGAGAAAGAGAAGAGTTGCAGCTCCGGGGAGCCTATACATGTACACAAGCCGCCATTGATAGACAACCAAATGTATATCATTAATAACGAAGGCCCTTACGCTTTACTCAAATGAAAATTGAAGGTTAACAAGTGAACTTTCGTTCATTACCGACATTCACAGACATTGCCTTTGGGTTTTTCTAAGTAGTAGCTAGAGGCTGAAATCTAGCTTGAAAATTCGCAGCCATATCTCACACATCTTTGTTGCCTTTCACTAAGCAAGATCAGGTAGTTTGGTCGTCTCTCCCACACGGCTACAATGATAAATTTTTTAAAATACGTGTGAATAGAATAACAATCGGTTGCCTGAGATGACACCAATATCCAAATTTTAATAAGAATAAATAAGTATATGTCTTAGATCTCCCCTTTAGATGACGTTAGCAACATAGTTCGTTTGTAAGAGATATACTGTATGTACACGTCTTCTATACCATTAACACGTAAAATAAGAATCCAATCAGCTTAGGTGAGACTGTTGCGGGTGTGACAGAGGTACCTTTTTTCAACAATACACCAACTGGCGCCAGTACCGAGACTCAAGACGTCCTTCAGAAACTAGATTCATTTGTAGCTAACTTCTATAAAAAAGCAACGTGTTTCGTATGCCTCGTCGTCCTAGTGAAAATATTTCGACCTGGGACTTTAAAAAAAAGCTCATGGTCGTGGCATGATACCAGAATACGCTAACAAATTTTTATGATAGGGTACTCGAAATCAAATGATATTAAACCACTCAGAGGCTCTTAGATAACTGACTCTGAGACAATGAATCAGACTCGGTCTTCTATCAATAATCTGAATTATATACTCGTCCAGTGCTTTTTACCCTGAAATGTTACTTATGCTTGCTTCTCTCGCGGGTTTCTTCCACTATCAGTTCTTAGGTTTATTTCACTTTTCTTACAATATTAATAAAGCACTAGTGGACTACTTGCATTTTTTCCAACAGGAGAAAATGCAAGTTGTCCACTAGTGCTGTCCCCCCTTCATATAGTAAACTACTGGATCGTAATCGCCTCTGTCTGTGCTGTGTTAGCAACAGCACGGGGGTGGACTACTTGCATTTTTTCCCGTGGAAAATATATTATATTTACCATGGGAAAAAATGCAAGTAGTCCACTAGTGCTTTCCACCCTTCAATTGACGCGATAAAAAAGTTGTTCGCACACAATGCATTTTCTGATCATACTTTTGCATTTAGATTAAAATACTTTGGTACTTAAAACAAAAGTCATCTTCTGCGTTCAATTTTATGAAGTGTTCGGAAAAGTACTAGTTTCATGTATGATTCAGCGCGCATGTAGATTTGCGACAGTGAAGGTAGCTAGCGTAGATCTCATGGTTTTTTTTTAGACTGACCGAGATTAGTAAGAGTTCTAGGCATCAGAAGTAAAATTTCAGTGTTCTTGAGAAGCTAATTGTCTAAAACAACGATGTGGTCAGTGTTGGATGTTAAAAGTTATGAAATCGCTTTCATTTATACTTACATCATTTTTATTTTGAAGTACATCATTACACTGTTCACTGGAATACTTTTCATCGAGGGGTGACTTATTGACTGAAATAACGTGACCATGTTGTTCAAATAGTGGAGACCGTGGTGATAGTTCAAAATATTGGAGAATATAGTTCAAAATATTGGATAGTTCAAATATTGTTCAAATAGTGGAGACCGTGGTGATCAAAAAATGATGGTTCGTGTTCAAGGAATAAACAAGTAAAGTGATTCTTAACAATTGATGTTTTCCAATCCTTCTGCCTCTTTTAATATGCGTTATTGAAGAAACTAAATATTTATTAATATTTAAGGTTACTGAATGATGGCATACAATCAAAAAATTAAGGGGAAATGATTGCTCATAATGCTCATCTTACACTCAAATTATACCCTTGAATGAATATCAGATCAGATTTCTTAATTGAAACCGGCTAATAGCGTAGATAAAACATTATTGAAGTACCCATTGAAAACCGAACAGCTTTGAATGCTGAATTCAAGTGGCTAACTGATCATAACATTTGAGACTTGACTCGTATGAGAGAAAAATGGTATCTTCGAATGCGTAATTATAATCGTTCGAATATGAAAACCGTGTAGTCTAGAGTCTAGACAAAGGCAGAATTTATTGACATTCCAGCCATATGGACCTGTATCTGTACATAGGGACACAGCATGTATAAATTGACCATTTTTACTAGGCAGATGTAAAAATAATTTTCTTGGCGAGTAGGACAGAAAAAATAGTTAACACGGAACAGACCTTGCCCAAGGTCGCAAGCTTTGAGGATGAAACTCACAGTACAGTAAAGAATAGTAAGGGAAATTCAATTCTGACGTCATAGAATTGTGTGGGGTGTGGGGAGGGGGTCGGGGGTCTCAGTGACGTACACGCAAGTCAACCAATCATGGCGCACAAGTCAGGCCAACGGTCACTTTGTCAAATTTATGCTGATTTCAAAT
>VCRD01000195.1:69387-96046 GCA_006783055.1 Trinorchestia longiramus | reverse complement strand
TCTTTCAAACTACGTAACAGAGAAGTAATATGTACTTGTTCCATAAATGTTATTATTAAGTGAGGTTCACAAATACTATATTAGACGGGCTTGTTAATTTTGACATTGAACCTCCCAGGCCCACTTCGTTGTGCTAGTGTTAAAATGGTTTAAACGCCGCGTGAAGGTCTAGCTCCGGTGGCCGAGTGGGTAAGGGATTGGAACTACAGTTGCGGTAAAGGGTAGGTCATACGTTCGAAGCCCGCTGCGCCCGTGAGTTTTTCTGTCATCTCGGCGTTTGAAGCCGAAGCCCCGCATCTTCAAAAATTTATCAATCAGCGCCTAGACAATTCTGACGTCATGGATGACGTCACCGCCTGAAAACCGTCGTTGGGGTGGTCATTGCCAACCCCCCCATATTATCGTACTTCTCTTTACTGTACTGTGATGAAAGTGCTTGAGCGAAGGTGTTGCCACAGTCACCAGACCAACAGCAAAAACTGTTAATAACGGCCATGGGCAGACCGGCAACACGAAAGGAATCTATACGTACATTTTTTTCAGTGAAGGTCAGTGAGATTGCTCAGGAGTAACGATAAACTATAAAAAGCATAATGGAGAAATTATTGTATTTTCTTTCACATTTAAGTATTGTAGTTTTTTATTCATCGTATGAATCAGCATTTCCTGGAACGCTCTCTTGCGTGAAAAGTATTATTTAGTCATACTCATATTAAAACAACTGTTTCAGATTTACTCATTACTAGCAAGGTGAAGAACATTCCGTGTGCAAGATGTTCTTAAATTAAATCTGAAGAGTATGCTTGGGAGTGAAGCGAGTTATCAGACGTTTTCAAGCATGATTTTCTTTCCCGCAATATCTGAATAGCACTCCAAGTATTTCATATTACACGTTCAACTGTTCTATGTCTATTCAAATGGCTACGCAGACAAAATTGTTTTATAATAATTACCTATTAGTTTTCTACTTTAGCTCCCAGTTCAAATAAACTTGTTACACGTATTCCAATAAAGAAAAGTTTGTTATACACGCGGGACAAGAAGACGTGTAATGCATATGCAAAATGGAAAGTTTAATGTCATGAACACATAGGGGCGAGGGGTATTCGAAAACATAAAACTTTCATTATACAAAGGGTGTGCAAGTTACCAGCAAAATACGTCCCGGAAGACTGGTTTCAAGTCCCTTTGCTCGTAACTCGTTGAGGTAATTTTCTAATTTACGAAGATTTTTGAACTTCCCGCAATCAATGTGATGATTCCTTCTGCAGAGGTTCGTAAACGCATCTCATCTCTGTCTAAGATTTTTTTGCAGTACTTTCTTCATCATCTGTATGGGAAGTAGTTTATAAAGGCTTGGATGTTCCTGAAGTTGAAGGCATCGCGCTCATTGGAGTTCGGGATGCTGCTGAAGTTGAAGCATCGCTAGCAAAGTTGCTTTAGTTTGCACTTTTATTGTTTGCTTTATCGTATATCAAACGCTAACAATAAATAGCTTCATTGATATGTAGTAGCTGACACTTCCGAGAATGTCTCAGCACTTGGGTTCAGATTCTCACAAGTGCAGAGACATTTCTTCAGGTAAAAAACAGCCATAAATCTAATGCACACTCGCGAGAAGTTAGTTCTGTCTACTACTCTGGCATATCCTCAAAATCTTCTTCTTTCAAGTTCAGATGGAGCTTCCCTCGTGTTTCAACCAGAGTGGTAAAATTTTTCCTTTCCAGAGTGGTAAAAATTTTTCCTTACCAGAGTGGTAAAAATTTTCCTTGTCTTCTCTTTCTAGCAAAATCCTCCTAGGTTAACCAATTGTGGGTTAGAATCCTTCCATGCTGAATTCATGTTCCGCTGGGGCACTTCCGTCCATGCCGCATCGATATTCTGGATGTACTTATAAATGTTGGATCCCTTTGAAAAGTTCCTTAACATCGTATGTGTCATTCACTGTCTTCTATGCTTGCCCATAGGTAAGTGCAATTAGGTTTTACTTTTAGATCTATTATCTGTAGAAGAGCAGTTGTCGTAAGAGACAAAACAACGTTCGCATCCGGGTGGCAATCATCCATGTCCTGAGTGTCTAGGTGCGTAATTGAAGATTAAAAGAATTTTGAAAGGAATTCTATTTTCGCAACATTTGAATAACGCACGAGTTACATCGACTTACTGTCAAAGTACAGAAATTGCAGAAGTAACCGAAGTGGTCAAAAACTATATTGAGGCAGCGATCGTGTATCAAAGATGGTGAGGTGTATGTGAGGCAATAATTTCCATGCTGCACAGCTCCAAATTTAAACTTTTCGTTTGCAAAGGGAGCAACATCGTGTAACTGTTAGCATAACATGAAAGCAAATAACAAGTGGCGATTAATGTTACTGATGATGCGAACGATTATTAAGACACCTGCGAAACTATAGCGTCCTCGTGTGAAAACAATCCTACCAGTACCTGTTTGAAAATTCTCTTTTTGTACCTACTAGTCACATAATTATGGTGTACACGGGGACGTATAATTAGTGTACCACGATACAATTCAACAATTGAAGAATGTGACTTACCTTTTCATTCTCGCATCTAACCTTAGTCCTACTCACGTACCTGTACGTAGTTAGTGTCTGACATCACGAGCCTTAGGTCGCCAGCCAATGGTGGATGGACTCATCGGCTCGTTCTTGTTTCTTTCTATGCTATTCTCATGAAAACTCGTGCGTGAGAGCATTCGTACAAGTCATATGTGCTAAGAAAAGGCTAGTCCACGTCTCCGAAGACAGTCAAAAAACGCTCAACCTGTGCTAGCAGGTATCTCAATGAAATTAAAACTACTTGCGAGTTCGGCAGCCTTAGTTTTTTTCTGACACCAAACTCGTCAGACTGAAGTCCACTGGATTACTATATTTGAAGCGTTGTTAAAAGGGAAATCAATCAAGAATGTCACATTAACACACAATAGTTTCACTGAAGCTGCATTTGTGATGCCCCTGTAAACACGGAACACTTAGTGCAATACAGGCTTCAACGAGTTCAACATCGAACTGAGACCGTTCTTGTGGCCGAAGGCAGTCCTAAAATAAATGTATAAATAAGGATCTTGAAACTCCGAGCACTAATTTTCACAAATTCGCGTTTGCCACTATGTCGGAGTAGTTTTAACTACTTGTGTCCTCAAATATCTACAGTATCTTGTGTAGTAATACAGGTCACATGCTAGCGAACAACTGTTAGGATTTGATACAGACTAACGCATCGATTTGTACGAGCAGCCGTGCTCCTCCCATACCAGTAGTCAGTGAAGTGTATCCGAGTTTAGTGCTAGTAGGTTCTGCTAGTGTTGGGTGCAAGTAGGCAAGCTCGGCCTAGGAACAAATTGCACTAGGTGTTTTTGTACACCTTGCACAAGGTATTAAGCCGAGGACTCGGAACGAAAGATCCAGGAATTGAATGAATAAACTTTCAGGTAGTGACCGCTGCATCTCAAATGCAGGCTCATATCTTGGTACGAATGAACTTTGTCATCATATAATGACAGGCTTACACAAATATATTCACCGCTTTTAATAATTTGATCTTCGTAAGTTGCGTGAGCGCCACATGACTCCATGATGTGGGTGAAGGATGTTGATGATAGTCAGTCAGATGTAATTTTATCATCCAAAGTAGTTCCAACAATTATATTCAGTAAATCTCAATTTACGAACGACAGACTACAACACGCACCTCACGTATTCAGACCAGATATATTCATCAAGTAATTTGTTTTAAAATGACAAAATACAATTTACTGAATTCGAAGCTGTTTTTATATCCATGAACTTTATTTCAAGTTCATCAACTAGTTGTATTATCACGTAAACTTGGCATTGCTTCTCCACTTACTGAAGCAAATTCTATCCTACAGTTAGAAAATATTTTCCTAATTCATGTAAACTGACGCAACTCACCAGCTATGTTAGCAATGCCGGTCCTCTTAACACGTTGACTCCGAAGTGGTACGTATGTGTACCACTTAGGTTAGGTTCTGTAATTTTTTCAGATCCTTCTAGTGACTATGCGTACAAAGTGAAGTTTTACACCAATCAGGCAATCGGAGGCAACGTGTTAATGCTAGCTAGTATATGGCAAACTATCAGGATGTTGTCAACATTAGAAGCCACGCCAACAAACATGAAATGATAAAAAAAATCATGCACGAAGTAATATTTTGTACTCATCAGTCCGAAAGAAAATTCCTCGTCGTTCAATACCACTTAACATTTTGCACTTAAAAATAAATAGACAGAAATTTGCCGAATTCAACTGACAAATGGCTACTGCTCAAACTAAATTATGGCCTGCGCACGACCGATCATTATCGACATTAAACATAACTAATGTAAGTATTAATTAGAACGCCCATGGTAGTACATTGACACCCCGCAGGTTTCCTAGTTCTTAAAACTAGTACTAATTTGAAAATTAACATGTTATTGATAACAATTTACCTAAATTTTACGTAACAGATACACTTGTAACAAACAAAATCATCTCCCGCATCAGCGATGAAATTTGCACCAATTATCGACTCCTAATTTCAATTTTACAAATCAGCAACTAATTTGAATCAACGCGGCATAAATGCGTGTGCCAAAGACCCAAGTTTTTCGCAATAACCAAAAGAAAGAACAGCCCCAAGAAGATCTCACAGAGACCGACACGTAAAGACGAGCACGCCACTGCCCAACACTTAAGCTCGCTCTCCACGGATGCGACGGGCGAGCTGGATGTCCTTGGGCATGATGGTTACTCGCTTGGCGTGGATGGCGCACAAATTGGTGTCTTCAAACAGACCTACCAGGTACGCTTCTGACGCTTCCTGAACCACAAAATTAACCATTACCTTACGAATATCAACATTTAAACGAACGATATGAAAAATAATCACTCTAGTGTACATGTATTCTCAAACAGGCTTACTAAGTTTGCTTTACTCGTGTCACCGAGGGAGCAAAATAAATCAAGTTACTGTAATGCACTGACCTGTAAAGCACCAATGGCAGCACTCTGGAAGCGCAAGTCAGTCTTGAAGTCCTGCGCAATCTCACGCACAAGTCGCTGGAAGGGCAGCTTGCGGATAAGGAGCTCCGTAGACTTCTGGTAGCGACGGATCTCCCTGAGGGCTACAGTACCGGGCCTGTATCTGTGGGGCTTCTTCACGCCTCCCGTCGAGGGGGCGGACTTACGGGCAGCCTTGGTGGCCAGCTGCTTCCTGGGTGCCTTACCTCCCGTAGACTTACGGGCTGTCTGCTTCGTACGGGCCATGCTGGGGTCTCAGTCTGTAAAAAAAACACATCCAGGGTAAAACACTAGCAATTTTCAGTAAGTATGCAACCGTTACGTATCTTGCATGGTAACTTAATTAGAAGCATCATTAGCAAGTCAGCGTTGCAGTTTAGCTACCATATACTCGTTTATTTATATACACATCAGTATAGCAATCATAGCTAACAAACCTTACTATTAGGGTTATGAAGTCAGTCACAGTTGAATAATTTTAAATAGGAGGAGTCAAAGTTGCAAAATATTCTTTCAATTCCACAACCCTAACAAAGTCTAACAAAACCATCCATGACTCACTCTTTTTGTGTCTTGTAATCTTCTTTCATTTATAACAAGATTTTGTTTCATGAGTCTGCAAATATGTATGCTATTCACAAGCATAAAAATCTAATAATTTCTTCTCTATGCTTTGTATTTGCATACATTAAAAAATTAGATATGACATTTTAATGACTGAGTTTAGTATAACAGACTAGAATGAAATTTGATACTTTGAACTCAAGATCACAAGAGACATGAGTGACCTAAAATGTCCAGAGTAAAAATATTGCATTCCTTACATTATTCTACATTCAAAATTGCATTTGTATTCTGGTGTAAAACTTCAACCTCAGATTTACATAATTTTTTTTACAAATTTGAACTATTATTGTATGGGTTTAAGAATGCAAGAAATAATGGTAATAATCAGTCCACAATGCAATATATGTACAACTTCTTACAAAGAGGTCAACTCTGACTTGATTGCAACAAGATCAGACAAATAGATATAAAAATTAAAATAAGTACTACAAAAATGTAGTTAAAATATTTTTTTAATGCCGAGTGGCAGATGCATTGCAAATACCATCGGGAAACATCTAATGATGCCAAAAACCATTGCAGGAAATGATTGAAAATCATTCCATAGTTGGTACAATAGGGGAATAAATGCAAATACATCACTAACATTACTTTGAGTAACAGACTCCAAGGTATTTATTGTTGATATATGGTGCTCCACAGGACTATTCAAGAGACTGATAAAACCAGAGGAACAAAAAATGATCAATAACTGAAATTCATTTGGATATTAAGTCAAATATGACCATAGTGGAAGATATTGATGAACATAAATACAACTTTCCTTTAATTTCATGACATAAATTGAGTAATTAGCATACATTTTTAATTTATTTTGTATTTTGCAGGGTAATAGTACTTAAGAGTTACATTAATTCCCCATTAGATTGAAGCACAAAGCAAAAATTCAGTGTAATCCATATTCACATAAATATGAATTTAATTAGATTTCATTTCCTTGAATGATATATGTTCAACAAATAAATATCTCCACAAGTGAGTCCTACAGAACTAAACTGCATCAACATAGATGGGGACTTAGTTCTTAGACATAAGTAGGATTCCAAATCTTCACCTAAGGAAGATAACTATTAGTACCTGTCTATTACAGGCCATGGAAAATTAATGCTTCTATGTCATAACCATGCCTTCTCACAGCAGTTTTTGATGTACATGTTATTTGTTGATATAGTTTTATAGTTTAATCAAACATTTTTAAATTTTAACTCTTTCTCTTCCATATGGGAGAGAAACTAATGTTCTGCAAAACCAACCTCACATATAAGCTCCTTCAATGTATCATCTGTCTCATATATTTTTCTAACTTGCCAGCAACAAGGTCTTAGCTCCTGTTAAGTCACAGCATAAGGTTGTTAAATCCTATGTTTGATAACGAAATTTGTGTGGATAGAAATATCCAGAGAAGTTGAAATTTCCTAGAAATCTTGATAGTGTAAGATGCTAGGATGCCTCAGCTCCGAAGGCTATTATCATAAGCCTTAATGTGTTGACGGTCACTGCTCACTCAACAATAATAATACTATTGTCATATTACAATTGTAATATGACAGTAGTAAAAATGCTAATTGAACTAATATACATTATAACATCACATGATGTTAATGCTGCTGTGGTACCGTCGTGCATCTACATCATATGGTGCAAGTTGCCAGTAGAATGTAACTCGTACAAACATCATATGATATAAATAATGCTTAACAGATTAATTCATCACTACAGATTGATCTGAATCCTTACTCACATACTCCTAGCAATCCTTCACTCTCTTCACTGAAGACCTGATATAATTGCAGGATTGTTTTAAAAATTTCTACTTGTAGAGATTTAACAACAAGAACAATAAATAAAGTCTTTATTACAATACATCTTACAACTGTTTCTCCACAAGGTTTTTCTGACATGAATGCATTCTTTTTATTATATTGGAAACTTACACAGTCAAGTGTGGACAAAACAATTAAATTAGGTAAAAATTAAAATTAAGATGCCAGTCATCAGGTTTGTGCACTTGTAGCTGATTTTGATTTTTTACAGTATTTACTTCAGTAGTCTCATTATTTGTCCTAATTAAAATTATTATTAGAGATTTAAAGTTTATATATGCAGAAAAATACAAACAAAAATAGCAAAGCAATACTGAATAAAATGGAGAAGTGCTATAAACAGCCCTACAAGTTGTCAATAATACAAATAATGATCCTATAAATAACAAGGTTTGAGAGTAAATTGTTAGTCTCCATCACATAGCAGAAATCAATATTCATTCATTTTATTATATTAGAAACTTCCACACAGTCAAGTATGAATAGAACAAATAAATTAGTTAATTAATTAGAGATGCAAAAAGTAAAAAAATAAAAGTTCATCAATTAGATAGAAAAAATGTTTAGAAGCATGTAGAAGAAGCTTCTAATTTTGCCAAAGTTTCAAAACATAAAATATTTAATTTTTGAGACATTGCAGTAGACAGGAGTGAAAGTTTGTAATTGATGGCAAACAACTGCACTTGAATGTAAATGAACAACACAAAATTAGTTTTTCAAGTAAGAATGCACAACTAATATAATATTATTGGGTCAGTTTGCCACGGTGAGTGAGGTGAAAATTGTTTATGTGATGAAATCAGAAATTAATCAGCTGATCAATGAACAAGCAGTGTCAGTCAGGTTCATTTGCCCAGGATGCTTTTAAAAAATATAAAGAGTAATGGAAGCATAGCATCTTCTATCCCTACCTTGTAGTTCATTAAACGTGGTAATACATGCTTCACATATACAAGCTAAATAAAAACCTTAAATGTAAAGCTACTCAATACATGCATTTAAGGAAAAACAGATCTTACCGTCGTAAAACGTTTCAAGGCAGATATATGTTGGCAGCAGAAACACACGTGCTTCAAGGGAATCTCCAAATCCTGCAACTAGATCTAGACTGTTAACTGTTTAGCCTTAAGCGTTTACCTCCGTCCTCGTTTTCAAGCGTCGACAGTGATGCTTTTGAAGAATCCGCGGGAAATTTGAACAATGTGCATCATTAAACCGTCATCGAGACATTTAATTTACTCTAAATAAGAACATTTGATAATAGAAAAAGTTTAACAACTCGAAGAACTTTTACGACAAAGGTGGTTTTCCTTGTAGTTTCAAAGAACTTAAAATAATAAGGAGCAAAACAAGAATAGTAATATATGATCTGTTGAGACAGGTATATTGTAAACATTTACAAATGGAGTTCGTATCATGCACTGACTGTTTATTTCATAGTTTTTTTAATAAGATTAGAAATCAAGAAAACATTAACTAAGATGTAAAATAAACTGACAAATATTTGTGGAATAAATTATTTTCCGCCCTTAAAAGTTGCACCATGGAAACATTTGGTCTTCGTATTATTAGTCACCACCGTGCATATAAATATTATTTAAATCATTATTATAGCCCCGCAATTTATATATAAAGACTTCATTATGAACAATACATGAAAAAAGCTACGAATTGCTTTTTATTTTTACCAAATTATATTATAATATTATATATCAAAATTCACCAAATTATAATTATATTTTACCAACACTGACGAGCTTGGGCGTTGCTAACGTTGATATGAGTAGTGGTGTGTAATGCGTTTTTTGCCTGTGCGACGTCTCTTCACTCTTTCCTTGCTTAGCTCCCAGCGTAGCCAACTGGTGAAGGGCTGAGGGCACCGGCCTAGTATGCGGAAGGCCACGGGTTCGTTCCCCGGAGCTGTCACGGTCCATTTGTGCCTGACCATTGACAGCTAGAAGAACATATCCAACAGCTGCTTCGTTGGACGCTTAGCATAAGCTACACCTCAACCACGCTCGTCGGCAAGAGCCTCGACTTCAAGTTGCAGCGCAGAGGACGGGGATCCCGCTTGAAGCATCACTACTTCTCTGAAGACCTTAGCGATAAGAACCCTCACTATTCATAAGATGTCAACATTAAGAATTTAAAAACCAATGGATATGTACTGTGTACTCTATTGGAAATAAAGTTATTTCTTTAGTTGGTAGAACTGGAACCTCTAAAAAGGCTCCAAGTAGGCTTATGGTAAGTGAAGTGACACTCAGCCCACCAGCCTGAACTGAAGCAACTGCACTGCAGCCCAGATTCTTGTCAAAGTTTAAGTTTCTCTGGAAAGATTCACAAAATCCACATTAGTATTTGTCCAGGAGAGTGCGAATCTCTTTTCGAATCCTTTTGTCTTGAGATCCTCCAACCTCCCCACAGTAGACAAGAGCTGGACCAGCACTCTTATGAGGCGGAGCTGAACTCGAAACACGTACTCACCACCACCTGGAACATTCTCTAAGTTAAACTAATTATGTTCGATTGTGTTGGAAAAAAATATTAAAGAAAATCTGAAAAAGGGATATTATCTATCACACACGACACGATACTTTGAAATCTGACATAGTGCGCAGTTGTGATATATACAATCATTCATGATTTACCAATGTTTCTGTACTAGCAGCAGCAGTTCAAAACTTCAATGTTTCTCTAAATAAATATACAGGTGCAGCATACAGGGCATCATTCACAGAAATTGGCTAGGCTCCAGTTCTTCAATATCCAACAGTTACATTTAGTGTAATTAGACTAGAAATACATATTTTCTCTTGTTAACTAGCTCCAAAACGGAAAGGTTAAAATAATTCTTTGCGTTCTGTATTGTATCTTTTTAATAACATTAATATTAGGACTATTAAAAGTTACAAAATAAAGCTAATAAATCGATTATTCTAAATAGTTAAAAATATACCGTTTCAAAGTTGCATTATAACTCTAAGTTTAAATTTGCTTTCATTCCACCAAGTTCCAAAAGAAGAATTTATTATTATTATTATTATTCTATAACATTTATTTGGTTAAGTTTCGAAAAATTGTGCCGAATTTCGCCCCAAAGATTTAGTTGCATGGGTACTTCGAGAACGCCACCAGCCTCAGTCCATGCAGGGCTACGACGCCATTTTAAAACCTTAACGAGTAAACAATTTCCCACAGAGAGAAATACATTATAAATAGGTAGGTACCTTTTAGATAAAAATTGGTTCACTAAGAATGATTATTGGATTATTAAATAGCAAAGGGTTCCATTTTTAGCTATTCTTATGCGCTAGAGCCCGCAACGGACTTCACCTATCATATTGATAGTATAACTAGACACTAATTCATACGACCACTAATGTTCATTATACTGTGTATTGTACGCGGGGCAAGCATCCCTATAACGAAAATTCAGGAGAGGAATTCAGTACTGAAGAAAAACAAGAAGCACTTAGTTGAGCGGAAATTAAGTCTTCATCTGCCGAGGCAGCGTATCTTTCTTGGCTATGAAATGAAACAAGTCCAACAATGCCTGCCATGTAGGACATCTCCTTTCTCAAGCACTGATGCAAGAGTAAGATAACTCGGAAAGAAACATAACTGAAATGAATCGAATGACAACAGATCCAAAAGTTGCATACAACAGTCCGTAGCTTTATCGCAGGCTGAACACAGAGGTAACAAGTACATTAACTACATAAAATTAATCAACTAATTCCTCACTGATTCGTTGAAACCGTTTGCTCACATCAAACTATAATTAGTACGTTACAAGAAGAACAACAGCAACAACACCAGACACATCGTCACAATTATGATCAGTCAACCACCTGCTTCACCAACACTCAAGGAAACACAAGCACATGAAAGAACAAAATTAAATGACACGCAAAAACAATGCGCTGATATGCCATCGAAAGAAACAGTCCAGAAGCGCATCCCTCGCTCACACCAAACTTCCAGACTAAGATTCACTTCTTAATCGTGATATTTGTTATAGTTCGAAAAACCTTGTCCCAAATTCCGAGTCGAGCATGAATTATGATTACCATTACGAAAAAAATGAGCCTACGTACAGACATCTCCAAAGAGTGAATATAAATGTTTTCTTGTAATGTCACAAAAGTTATGGAAAGAAATTATAAACATTAGCCCGCTTTCGTAAAGATGAATTTTAAATTCTTTCATGTTTCTCAGACTATCCTTATGATTTCCTATTTCAATTTGAGGGGTATGCAAGAATAATCTCGTTCATAGAGTAAACATCCTGCTGTTAAAAAATCGAAATAGGAACAACTAAAAAAGTTACTTGTTAACCTACAACAAAAATGAACCCCAACAATCAATAACTCTTTATACAAGTGCCAGAAACACGAACATAGCGCAATAGTACACTCCTAGTTGACTTTCCCGCTCAATTTCTTACATAAATTCTTAAACCCAGAAAGCAGAATATTTGGTCAAGTCACATTGCACACGAAATTTTGGAACAACCTCCATTCTTCCGCAGGAGGTAAGACGACCCTGCTTCAAATCGACAAATTCTCCGCCGACTCGCGGTAACATTTTTAATCACCAATGATCTCCTCAGACTGTCATAGAATTACAGCTAGAGCAAGAAACTAAAGTTTGGGGAACTGCAAGAAAATTTAAAAATGGAAAATCTCGTCTCGCGCTGTCATCTCGAATGAAAGGAAAATTACTGAATCTTCCGTCGAGCAGGCAGGTAGACATTAGCACCTCACGAAGACAAACTTAGTTTGATACCATCGTTTGAATTATTACTATATTTCTGGTTTAACCACGTCAACCACAACAAAAACTATCTCAGCAGCGAACCCAATCATTCGAAAAAATTAAACAAATTTTCGGAGCACAACTTGCAACAAACCAGCACAGGGTCGTTCTAAGCTATTTTCTAGCACTGCATTCATTGCCCAACGGCGCGAAGTTCGTTTACTTTAGCACGTACAATTCCCTTTTTTTGTTCTTTGCAGGGTTAGTGTGTGTTGGGCACGTACGCTTGCTCATTTCCAGCATCTGAGTCCGTCATGTATACTAACTTTGCGCACACACACCGGCGCATCGCCGACAAACTGTTCCTACTGAAAGTTTCGGCAAAACAATAAACATTGCATAGCATAGTTTCAAATTATCATTACTTCGTTAATAACCACTGAAACCCAAACGCAAGTAACTATTTAAAAAAATTTTTTTTATAAAAACAGGATTTGTCATACCGACTCAATTTACAGTAGGAGCAGCTTCGAGTTTTAGTTCTACATAGGTTTTGTTTTCCTACTCGTGGGACCCAACCATGAGCACCAACAGCAGCCTGTGCGTGGTTGCCACAGCACCACAAGGCAGAGCTGGAAAGCAACGACAGTAGGTCGACATCAGGCTCTTTACGACGTCAGAGCTCCTACGATAAAGAGCAACTCTTACGATTCGGACGTAGAAAAAATTCAGAAGCAGCAAGCGCAGCTTATAAATGTTGAGTATTCTTCGTTAATTTCGCTAAAATGAAGCACAGTAACACTCAACGTTGAAATAAAGTAAAGAAACAATCAATGCGAAACTTCCTCCAATCAATAAGACCTATCACGTAAGGTTTCGATCACTATTTCGAGTGTGACGAGCGAAAACAACCGAAAATGGCATTCAGAATATACAAATATTCAATACATCCTATATTGCGTGTATAGCGAACAATAACAAATAACCGCTAAGCTAATAGTTCGAATGAGCTAACAATTATATAGGTTTCATATAATTGTGGGAAATTAATTTTAATCTTTAGGCTATAAGCCTACGCTTAGAGAACCTTTCCTCCCTCTCCCTGCCCCCTGAGCATGGAGCACACAGGGCGAGGTACGTCGCTGGCTCGCTTTTACTGAAGCCCCTGAAGACACTAAAAAAAACATAAATAGCTCCACATTACAGCTTTCCGAGTCCATGAGTCGGTTTGCGCAACGAAGCATACGCAGCTAAGTAACCAGAAGAAATGAGTGAGACCAACACAGGTGAACAGTGGTGATGTGTAATTCGGGTTCTTATATCTTGCAGATGACAATTGTCGAGTATTGATTCCTCTCCACACACGCAGAAATGTGCTTATTTTTGGCTAGATGTTGATATTAAGAACAAAATTTGCGACGAAGAAATACGGTTTTACAATTGAAAATAATTAAACAGCTATGCACTACCTAAAGTTACGAAAATAAGATCAAACGTAATTAAATTCATACTAAGAACTACCCACAGTTAATATCTATACTCAACATAAAAATTAACGTACAAACCGATCTATAACCCAGAAATCCTAAATACCCTCGCAATTTGCATAAAAGCTAACAACGATGACGCGCTCCCTTCATCCAAACCTCATTTTTAAGACCTCATGGCCGAACATACCCCATGCAAAATGCAGACACTTCCATTAAAATGAACACAATTCAAAACTGATGGATAGCGAGACCGCCCAGAACGGCCTACGCATAGTCCCGGTACAAATGGTACAGTACCGTCACAAGTCACAGGTACGAAGAGAAGCAGACGCTACCAGTGCCACTAGCGAGTTTACAGCAGGTCAGCCCTGGCTGGCATGGGCTACTGGGTCAGGTGGCTAGGTCCTGCAGTTGTACTGAGATCAACACAGCGTCAATACTGAAGTCACAAACTATGGCGTCTACCGCACGGAGCACCGTTCGAGACTACTCAGATTAAGCATTTATGGATCTAAGAAAAAACTAGTCAAGAATTGGGAAGCGATGAAGTTTTATAGTTCTGGTTAACTCTTTAGCGACTAAAAGGACAATTCGGTCGTCTTTCACGGTTTTTGGGAGAATTGTTCTGATAATTAAACAGTGAGCAATACGAGGTTGCTACTAGGTTTGAACGCGGCGGCATGTTACAGCGTCGTTCTTTTGGCTGCCTGGCTCTCAGCGTGCTTCATTGCATCAGTGTACAGACGGTCTTTGTGAGCTTAGACGTAGAAACTAGAAAAACAAATTGTCGCTAAAGGGTTAATTGACGTTTAGAAAAAATTAGCATCATTTTGATGTGCATTTTAGTTGGCGCAGAGCAAGTAACCTCGTTCGAGAAGTAGTAGCAACAAGCGTTTGCTAGCGCTTCAATAACTCGTTCGAGAAAAAAAAAACTTTGAAAACAATCGTCACCTACAAGACGAGCTCTCATAATTCACTGGGTCCATTCACATAAAAATTCACGTAATGTTGATCCGCACCACAAGCACTCTCAGACGAATCGTGAAATTAGTTCATTAGAAATTAAGAGTTCAGAAAAACTCAGCGAAGTTGAAAGTTCGTGAAATGAAAATAAGTCCAATCAGTGGCATAGATAGAGGTAGTTTTCATGAAGAGATCACACTGAAATTAACACGTTGACTCCGAAGTGGTACGTATGTGTACCACTGAGGTTAGGTTCTGTATTTTTTTCAGATCCTTCTAGTGACTATGCGTACAAAGTGAAGTTTTACACCAATCAGGCAATCGGAGCCAACGTGTTAAGAACTGCAGATTTCGCTTACGAACGAAATCTCATTCTGAACTTGCTTGCTCGATTCTGAACTTGCATAGTGGCGATGAATCGTCTCAAAATTTTGATGGCCGTACACGATGGCTATTATCATTACTGAGTTATAACAGGAGCAGATAACATGTTAACATTCAAATACTCATTTCGGCAATGAACAAGTTTTCATTTAGAATTTCTTTGATCTCAAAAAACAGATTTCATAGTCATGATACACTTCGAAGACAGGAAAGTTCAACGGCGCGTGAAAGAGAGAGAAATGATAATGGTACAGGAGTTGCGATAGAAAATGCTCATTTTATCAAAGGCTACAACTTGGAAAACGTTTGTAAGTGCACCCATGGACGACACAAATTTGATTAAAATGCCATTACGATTCGACCGACGATTTCATTGGTAAATTGACAAAACAGGGAACTTCGAGCCAACGTAGGAAGAAAATTTGGCAAACTGGTTCCGAAGCGTACTAAGTTCATAACGAACAAGAGTTGCAATTTCAAAAAAACTGTTTTGCAAACAAATTTATTTACCTGCTTCAGTACGAGTTACACCAATGAACTTGAATAGGATTTATGCGAGCACAACACACGATTGAGGATCAGCTCACACACAACACTACATAGGGCGACGGCAGCAGCAACAACAATTAACCACTACGAGTAAGACGTTAAGCCTACAATTGAATATCCTAAATTCACGACAGAGAGGACAATTTATTCATCGAGTAATTACTGAAATTTGTCGTAATAGAGTACGGTTAAGATATTATCAAGCGATCGCCTGAACTGAACTATTGCTTTGTAATCAGTTCAGGTGACCTGTCTAGATTTGCCTTAGGAAAAATATTAAATTTATTTTTTGTTAAAAAGAACGATGTAGAAGACAAATCAAAAACATAAAATTTGCAGCCTAGGCACAGGTTGAGGAGTCATGGAAGAGGTTTAATTATTGAAAGGGAATGTGTTCTTGTTCTTTCATCCAACTAAAGCCTCCACCAATTTTCCTAACCTAGTTTAAAGCATTGCTTACACACGAACTGTTGAAAGAATTAACGAATTCCATAGAACTAAACACTATGCATGTACTTATTCGAGAGAGTGAGAAACATTGGCCCCTCTTCAAAAGCATTCGACTAATAATAATAAATTGATATAAAAGGCGCTCGTCTAAACCATCTTACGTAAAAGCCGCGGAGCAGCGAGAAACAAAACTACTTTCGAAGTATCAAGACTGAGGAGCCATAAATTTGTTTATCATGGCTTCAAACCTCAAAAGTAGAAAGAAACGTGAAATGTGTATACAAGATACACGCTCTTGAGAATTTCACGAAAATAAATTAATGCAAGACAAGAGCTTCTATGTAGAGAATTCTTGCATAATACAAACCCGATAACGGTCAAAATGATATACAAAGCAGGACATAACAACTAGTCTTTAATTCGAAGAATGAAATAGTCAAAAAAAGATGCATATAAACTGTAAGAGAATTCATACGAGACAGAACAGATGAAAAACGGACGTGAATAAAAATTAAAGGAAAAGAAAGACCTGATAGATAAAAGTTATTCTGAATTTTTTATACAGGATAAAACGAACTTTAGACGCTGTCCAGAATAAAAAAAATGTAATCTTTCGCATAATACGGTCTGACAAATTCTAATGAGAATAGTGGTTTAAATAGATGGGAATTCCCACAAGTTTTTAATCGTTTAGTAGGTTTAAACCCTTAAGAGTATAGAGGATTTGCACAAGTCAGGTGCAGCACATACTTAACTACACCAATGGATCAACACACCCAGACCTCAACAGACGTGGGGTAGAGCAGCAGATGCCCTAGTATCGAGATTCTACACCATCTAAGCTAAATTAGCACTCGCAGAGGCTTGCAAGGAATCCACTTTCCATTATTATCACTACAGTATTATTAAAAACCAGTGCAACAAACCTCAGTGGGAGAGGGTAACTGCTCTGCATACTGCACTTAAAACTCACATCGCAGACAAACAACACTGAATAATCTGACAATTCTTAAGGAGCTCCTTCCTCTTTATAGGCTGATGACATGATTTACACGAGTTTCAATGTCAAGAAAACAAACTTAAAACAATTATATTTTCATTCATTGCCGATTTTGCATAAAATTTCGAAACGCAATACGTAAAATCATACGGAAATAAAAAGAAAACGAATTGCGAATAGGCGGCTCGCTAATCCAACTTGTTCGATGTAATGCCGTACCGTGAGACTGAGTTGTCAAGTTTTCCAGGTTTGGATCTTTTTCTTTCAGTCGTGAATTGAGTGAACATTTCTGAGACGCACGTCAACTGGTCACGCACTTTACGCGTCCGTACGATGATCCAAAGTAAAAATTTTATTAGTGTCGGTAGCAAGGATACAAAAAAGGACAACAGTTGAACCAATTAAAGGAGGTAGTACGCTAGACCTGACAACAACCACGTACATCTGATAATCTTCACACCAACACAGGATAAAATTCAATGATTTTATCGATTTTAATTGCGATTGAAAGAAAAGCGAACAAAAAAAACAACTCCAGGAGCATCGGAAAGATTGACAAGGAGCGTAATGGAAAAATTTTCCAGTGATGGAGGGTAAACGACAAAGCGTCAATAGAAAGACCTGATGCAACATCGCAGGACGACAGATTTTTGAAGCCCTGCACAGCATCAACTTCCACACGTGGAGGCTCACAGGCATTAGGTACTTCAACAGATACTCTTAGTAGGATAAGTACAAATCCTAATGATATTGGGCTATCCCATTGCAGACAAATAAAATAAACCATGGAACTGTAAGCAGTCAGGCCCATCTCATTGATGAGCCAGGTCACTGCAGCATGAACTTACAGGAATCTACTCTAAACGAACTGGGCAGAGAAGTGACGTCTGAACACTGCCCACACAACAAGAGTTACGCAGCGCGCTTCAACATCCAACGTTTTAATACGAGCAAGATGAACACACACAGGATCAACATCGTAAGTTGCTTTTAGCCTCGCGCCGTCTCCCTAAAAAGAAACCAAACATGATTTCATAAATTAGTTTTGCGCTCTTTTAATTGAGAACATTGCCCTTAAGACTCGCGTTCATCCACAACCGACAGGACTGCCAGAACTGACATCAGATCCAGAGAACTCGATGGATAACAAAATTGCTTGTGGATGCCACTTAGATATTTGTACGCAACAGTTCAAAATGCATAACCACCGAACGCTCTAATTTAGATCCAGCAAATGGTGCTCATACAAACCAACAATAAATGCCACGAATAAACTACCCACTTATGGGAACAGAATTGAGAACAATTTTAGATTCGCAACACCAAGAAAAAATTAATCCAACAAAAAGTGAAATGCGGGCTTGAAAAGCTTAATTTCAACGAAATAACTTTTGAGTTAGAAATTTTGGCCTTAAAGAGGGACACATTTTCATTCAGACACACACTAAGTAAAATAGAGCACGCGTCTCTAAGCGCCACGGTGACATATCCAAGTTACGGTGTCCGGACGCCAAATAGCGATGCATTCAAGCTAGCAGAGAGCAGCGGTGTATCCAAGTGCCATCTGGACAAGTATGTGATCAATCGTTGGCCTAGATCATCCCCTCACGTTACCAGTCCGGCACGTTCGACCACTCAGCCTGCAGCGAGCAGCGGTTTAGAGCCTGAAATTAATGACATTAACATCAGCTAATCAAGCATTTATATGAACGAAGTAAGGACTAGAGACGTTCACCTGAAAGTCGTACGAGATACTACACACTTAGTCCATACCTTAATGGATAATATTAGTATTCAAAAGAACAATATAATTATTAGTAAACGAGCAAGAGCAGTCAGTCCTGAGGCATGCACCCCTTAGCTGGAACCAATACCAGAAAAAACCTTGTTGCAAGACTTTTGAATAATCGTACTCATTCTCGATCATTCTACTCCAAAAGAAGGGTGTACTGGTGCACTTAATGCTTGATTTTCAATTTTTTGGAGGACGATTCTTTCGAGCATTTTTATGATCAGCCATGTTTATCGTCTGAGAAATCACTGTTCTTAACCAGCCTTCAGTTGCGAGAGAGCAAGCACAAACGCAATGTCGAGTGCGATCTAATGCGAATGCCTGATAATGAAGGCATTAACATTCAACATCAAACAGCTACATTATTTTCTCGTCTGAGCAAGGCTTGAGTAGTTCAGCACAAAGCTACGTCTCCACTAGGAAACGTCGTTCATTTTATTCCCCACGAGCATGGATTCCCTTCATTAAAGTGCTAACGTTAGTGCCAGTCTTTGCCTCAGAGCCCCACCTTATCTACGGCGTCAGCGTCGGTGCGGAGTTTAGAGCTGAGCTGCTGCAGCACGTGTCGAGGGAGGGCGTCCAGGTCGGTGTGAGCATTGAGGACCTGAACGTAGGGCGCCAGAACCTTGCCAGCTCTGGACGCCTCGAGCTCCTGCTGCACCGCTCCAAGCTTGCCCAGCAGCTGCAAGGCCATCGTTATGTTATGTGTGGGCTTTGGGTACCTTCGTTCAGGCATAGGTGGTGACCAGATATACTACTTTGAGGGTAATACCCTGGAACCGAGCTATTCAGTTTAACCACCACGATTAATCAAACGAATCACCGTACATAGGTTACCTTACAACAATACAACAGTGGATCTGTACGATAGACGTACGATTTGTACTTGGCTATGTAAAGGTGTAAGAGTTTTTCCCTTACTGCAAAACTAAACACTGACTTTAACTGGCGTTAGGTCAAACATCATCAGCTTTCCCTTGAAAATCTAACCTTCAAGAATGACTTCAAATACGCGCTTCCTTGAGCTCTCACCTCTTCTCTGGCCTGTTCTGAGACCTTAATCTTCCTGTTGGCTTCATCCACCTCTCTCTTCCAAGCTTCACAGGCAGTGCGAGCCTGGGCGATACCTTCCTCCCAAGAGGCGAGTTTAGCCCTGTTCGTGATGAGTTCCTCCCTCATGCGCCAGATGTCTGATGAGCTTGCAACGCCACCACCTCCGTTGTTGCCCCCGTGGAACAGCAGGGGAGACTGCGAGAGCACCGAGTTCTGCTGGTGCGGAGACATGCTGCTCAAGGCGCCTCCCATGCTCGAGCTGTGGAAGTTGTTAAAGAGGCTAGCGGGCGCCGCAGAGGGTTGGGCGGAGCTGGCGCTGCTGCTGTTCAGAGAGGGCGCCTCAAACAGGTGGTTGCTCACTACGCCCCCCGACTGGGACGTAGTTTGGCTGAAACCAGCTGTATTGGTCGTCGTACCCACAGCCCCTCCGTTTCCATTTGCCACGCGCAAGAACGCAGCTGTCAGGTTGTTCTGTCAAAGACAATCAGAATTACTTTATTGTGAGCATCATAATAAAACTAAACAATTACTTGAAGGGGTAGGGGAGAAGATGTGTTTTAATACGTTAGAATAACTATCTTCTAACTTAATGTTATTACTAATTACTGTACAAAACTTTGATCACAAATAGGTGTGCGTTGAAATTATGCGCACAAAATAACTGGAAACTGTGACGATTTTTATTTCCTTCATTCTAGTGCCTGTATTTTCCTTGGAAAACAAATAATTACCATACGAACAATAGATAATCCAAGGATCAAGGAAAGGACGTCGTATCATTCGATTGGCATTTTTAATAACTACATAATTATACAATCGAAACTCTACCAGCAAGTGACTGGACTGCTATGTACTAATTTAAGTTTATGGTTTCATTTACCCCTATTAGCAGAAATTGGACTGGAACTAAATACACGGTAGTAAGATGTCGTTGCAGACAGCACGACGACTATGCAGAAAGGGAAATAAAAACCAAAAAACAAACTATACTGCATTACCTGATTGTAACAACCAACTCGCTTAGCACTCTTACTAATCGACGCCTCACCTGATCGATGGAGTTAGTAGCATGGAGGAAATTGGCGTGTGGATGGAAGGCGGTGGAGGAAGGTGAGGAAGAGAGCTGTTGATGGTTGGTGACGGCAGTGGAGAGGTTGGAGAGCAGAGACGTGCGATCGTGGAAGCTGTTGGAGGCGGCAGCGACAGCAGCGTTGGTCTTGCCCGGAATTGTAACCGGAGTACTACCGCTGATTAGACCTGACCACCACACAACAATGGATCGTTTGACTTGTTCTCGGTACTTCATGTTCGTATTTCAATTGAATAAAAGAGAAGTTACGATACCGGAATGCACAGGAGATTCGCAGACTCCAAGTCGGATGAATTAGAAGTTATATTATAGGCATTTAACTCGCACGCATGTATAGCTCAGGGCTCATCCATTCCTCGCTCATTAGATACAAGCACAACCTAATTATATCTGATGCAGAAGACGGACATCTAATCTAATTCAGTCATACATTAAAGCGAAAGCATGAAAATGAACCAGCTTTTTATTTTATTTTCAAGTTAATGTAACAAAACACTGAGCTAAAATGCATTAATTCAGTGTAGATCAATTTCAAATGCTTGAAGGACCGAGATTACTATTCTACTACATAATAAGCATAATTCATTCAAGTATTTGGAATTTTACTCAGTCGACTAAAGCATGAAATGCAGTATTTCAGGACTAGAATATGCAAGAGGTCTCACCTGAAGAAGCTAAGCCAGTATTCAAGGACGATGATATAGAATTGAAGTCAGGGTCGATTGCAGCTGATAGGTCCGATAAACTCAGCTCGTCCAATGCATTGCCTGCAACAAACAGTACATGAATCCCAAAAATTACGAGAACTAAATTCAACATCAATTAAATAATAAACGATTTATTATCTGTACGAAAGTTAATAAACCGAGCTCATTTTAAGACATCTTTTGTTTAATATATTTATAAGCTATTAAAAGCATTGTTTCAAAGGGGTCGAGAAATGCTGATCTGAAGTAATAATAAAATTTTGACACACTTCCACTTATCCATTATAACCAGCACTAGCGATCTAGTGGGCAAACATTCGCTCCAAGATACACGTCGCAGTACGTGCAAACACAGCTGCAAAATATCTGTAATCCCCGTTACTGTGCAGTCAATTCAACGTGAAACACACAGAAAATAACTCCAAAGTCAAAACTAACATTAACCGAAGCGTAATAACTACCCTTACGAGCAAGAACTGACAATATTATTCGCGAAACGACGGAAACTTGAGTGCATTGACAATTGATAAGAATTATTCAGCAACATGATACCCTAACATGTCATCTTTAAAAATAACAAAAGCTAGAACTCACCCACGACAGATTCGACGGTGTTGCTAGTAGGGTAGAAGGGCGGAGCAAGAGGAGACACGGTGCTGGCTATAGAAGACATGCCTCCCCCACAGCCCCCAACTAAACTGCTTCCTCCCAGAGAAGGAGCGAACGAGGTATTCAAAACACCATTACTTAACACGCTAGAATTGCTACCACTAACATTGTTGCCTGAAAATAATGAACTGCTACTGACGTTATTGTTGCTCGTTTTTCTTTTTAATTTTTCTAGAGCATCTAAGCTGTTTCTCTCGGCAGCGGCGGCATTTTCTTTGGCCGCGAGTTGTTTCTTGAGGTTAGTTTCAGTTTCTCTTTCCGAGCCCGGGGCTTTGAGATAGCTGTTGTTCTGGGGCGGCGGGTTGTGCATCGAGAAGATGCTGCCACTCGAGTGGTCTTTGTTCGGCAGGATGTTGCTCGAGTTAACCACCGAGCTGCCCGAGAAGTGGCGGGATTTGCTGCCTATAGGAGGCATGGCGCTGCTTAGGCTGGACGGGCTGATGAAGCCGTTACTAGTGATGCGTGACTCCGATAACCCACTTGATGCCTGCCCACATATTATTTAGTTAGTATCGCCACCACTACACTTCTATTGTAATTAGCAATGCATCTAATACCGTAACACATACTGCGTCATTTACTTTTGATACTGCAGAATAGCAACTCCTACAATTATCTCAAGATTTAAGAACCATCATTTCTAATATCATAGCCTTTGATACAACGCAATTACCACTACTATTATAAATATAATGCACATGAGCGCCTGACGGACAGTGTGCACAAACAACAAGTAACGCCACTGACTGTTCCATCACAAGGCCACTTGATACACCAAAGCTGTCTCGTCTCCATACGCCAAACTCCACCACAGCAAACACATCTGACTCTTACGGTCGCGTAACTTTGAATGCCCTCACCTGACAGGCTATGAACACCACCACTTGCCAGAGCTTTGGTCTGATCCTCTGAGTGATCAACCATCTATGCTGTTTTGCATAATTTTCATGGATATTAATTTCAATTATTGAAATCTCACATCATTGCTCACTATATGATTGAAACCAGGCCTCTAGAAACGTTGAGATCCTTGACCTTAAATCCCTAGGCAGACCTCTGCATAATAAAGGCCATGCTGCACGGCTAAGAGACTGTTCTAACTCCGTTTCAGGTTTCTCAACTCGTAAATGGGAAAATCCAAGGCATATTTCACTACCAAACGCATAAGGCACTGCAAAGAAGATACTCAAATCACACAGAATACCAGAAAGCGTCAGTACACGCTGTATAACTAGCACAACCTGAGAATTATTCTTGGTGTTATCAACGGTGGAAGATCCAGTCGAGTTGGCCACAGAGGAGGAGGTGAGGGGGTTGTCTGGAGGGAGGGCAGACTGAAGGATGTCGGCCAGGCTCGTGCCAGTACAGTTCTCACTGGCCGCTGTCTCTCGCACCGCTGTCATCTCCTCTGTGGGGGCAGAACGAACAGATGAAAGCTAGTACGAGTTGACATCGTGAGCCTATCACTCAGCTGTACACTGTTGAGCTGGAACAACTTTTATTTATCGATGACCAGGCAGACACGCCTAGGTATCAATAGAAACACACTTTCTCTTCTCATATTAGAGCAAGAGGACCTAGAGAGGAGTTTGATTATTTCTACACAATGCAACAAGGGCTAAATTCGGAAAATAGCTTCATTTGTTACTCATACAGCCAGCACAGCTGCTGTCGGTTGCACCCTGACCTCCCAAGAGAGATACATCGCTACACACCCACAAACGTAATAGATCATCGACGTACAAAAACAGAGTGGTTCAAAAATTTGAACGTCCTAATGTTAGTAGAAATCGACGAGACGTAAGAAGGAAATACAAAACTATGAACATGAAATTACCATAAAAGCCCTTGACGTAGCCTTTAAGAGAACCGAAATTCAAGAAATTGAATAGACATAACAAAGAAATACCAAAACCATATCATAAAAGAACCATAAACGCCTATAACTTAGCGGTTAATAGACACAAGTGAACTTGAAAAAAAGACTCACGGTCTACGTGGGCAAAGGCGCAGAAGACGCCTCTGGGGCAGTACCCAGTTTGCTGGATGTCGTTGCACTTGCTGCTCTTGTAGATCTCGGGGTGGAACTGCTGTTCAGTGCGGGTATGGCAGTACTGGCAGGCATCACCACTCTCACAGTTACTTGGCTCGCCCCACTCGTCGCTGTGCTTCACGTTAGGGCACGCTGTGGATCTGCACAACCAATATAATTTTATTAGAATTATTGTTGCTCTGCACAGCCAAGATAATTTGATCAGAACTGTTGTTGCTCTGCACAGCCTAGATAATTTTATCAGAATTATTGTTGCTCTGCACAGCCTAGACAACTTTGTTGAAACTGTTGTTGCTCTGCAGCGCCAGTACAACTTTGTTACAATTTTTCTAAGTCTTAGCATTAAGTGGAAAAATTTCGTTAGTTAGTGCGTGTGCTGCTGGTCTGTATGAGGCAGTAATTGTGGTAACGCTGGTAACCTGTAGAAGAGAAACGAGCTTAAGACAGCAGTCTTCCAATCATTGCAGCCACTGTAACTTGAAGCAGATCTGACAAGCTTTCCGTACAAAGAAGAACAGTCTTCATTGCCCACTACACATACTCGTGTGCATGCAGGAGACACAGGAGCATTATTTTCTGATTCAATTAAAAATCAATCATTATTCAAATAGGACAATTAAGTGCCAAAAAGGAAGATTTTTTCTCATCTTTCCTAAATGGCATCAAAGATTAAAAACTTCCACTCCTTTTAGCTACACATAGGTATATTTCCCGCAAATCTTGAAATGTATCTAACATAGGCGGAAATACTTTTCACGTACACAACTATAACTATATTAACGAACGACAATAAGTAAATAATAAAAGTTGTAATAATACACTTTCATGTCAAAAATCGTTATTTTGATCATGAGATGGTATGAAAATTAATTATGCCTATCGTATGTTAGAAAATTTCCTATATTTGTACAAACGATTATTCTAAAAAACTTAACAGGAGCTCAGCAACAAACACATCCTCACATCATACAATATACAATGCTCAACAGAGTCCACACACTTCAATACGAGAAAGACTGACCTGTATTTATATTTCTTAGGAGGTCTCCTGCGATCTCTAGAATTGTGATACTGAGGGCAGGCGTAGCCCTGACGACACAGCCGTGGTGGCCTCTTGCATTGCTCAGTTTTGTAGTTGGCCAACACAAACGCCGTGTCTGCACGAAGAAAAAGTGCCACTACTTAACTGAAAGTTACTCTAAATTTAAATGAATAATACAGTAACAAACCACACCATTTTCCCTCCATACCATGGGTAGCTTGTGAAGTAATATACCACACCAATTTTCCTCCATACCATGGGTAGCTTGTGAAGTAATATACCACACCAATTTTCCTCCATACCATGGGTAGCTTGTGAAGTAATATACCACACCAATTTTCCTCCATACCATGGGTAGCTTGTGAAGTAATATACCACACCAATTTTCCTCAATACCATGGGTAGCTTGTGAATGAGATTTAAGGAGAATATTACCTACAGAATGAGAAGATCCTCAGCCATCTTGTCCTGGTGACTAATGGCAGCATTAAACAACACATCCTATGGCATTATTGAAGTAATTTCTGGTAAGTAACTCTACATAAGCTATGCAGTTTTGAGCTCCTCCACTTGCAAGTTCAACACTAGATCACCAGAAAATTTTATAATTAGAAATAATAAGCCGGTACATCTATTATGATAATTTTTACACTTAATACTCATGTTTCTGTCATCTATTAATTTCAATCCCAAGTACACAAAAAAACTAAGAAGTCTCCTCAGGGTTAAGGATGAGGTCGTACAGAGAAATGCACATCCCAAAGGGCACTCAATATAATAAAGCAACATGTAATTACACTAAACTAGCAACTCAACTCTATTGTACATAACACCTGCCATGTTAGATAAACCAAGAATTTTTCTATAAAAAATGGGTATACATTATGCAAACCACATTTTGAGCCACAAACAAAATGATTTTAAATTGAACAAAAATACATTTATGTTAGGAATAAACTGCCTACAACCATAAGATTTCATGAAATTTTATAAAACTCATGAGGACCATTTTACCTGTACCACAGAGTGTTTCAAATACCTGTACAGCTCAGTAACAAGAAATTCCTTGCTTTGAAAGAAATTAATGAATGTAAACTAAAACTCCCATCATGTTAGACTGCATACTTCACAAAACATGTTCCTAGCTCAACAGCAGCTGC
>VCRD01000195.1:0-59200 GCA_006783055.1 Trinorchestia longiramus | reverse complement strand
TGTTGTACGTGATAATTATATTTTAATGTATGTAGTGTGGTGTAATGTGTATATGTTCTCGTATTGTTTCAACCTAGTGAGGGAAGTGGCTTTTTAAGCATCATCAAAATATGATGGCATATATATTGGATGCATATACACTTATTTCGCTCTGGAAAAATATTCCACGTTCTATGTGTGTGTACCATTAAGTATAGTTATGCACATTTGAGACCTCGAAGAGTGATTCCACTCTGTAAGAGGAGTCTCAGGCCACACGTATGCGTGTCATGCTCTACACACACCCTATGCACGTGTCGTACTCTTGTAGGAGAAGTACCCGAGCTTACGGGACACTGGCTGGTGCATAGCAGGGCTGTTGCAGCACGCCCCTCATGGGCCTCTTCTCGACAAGTTCGGACCTGCGACTGGAAGGACGTTTTCTACCCAGCAAGTTCACGCCCGTAAGACAGCGCTTGCTGCTTTCCAGTGTGACGTTTATGAAAGTCTGATTTTGTGTTCTGATGATCATTAATTTGAATGTTGACATCGCAGAAGACGATTAATTAGTTCATGTTTGCGTTATACATGCAGTTCTGATGATTTTGACTGGACTCTCATGGAATGTGTTAGATTTTGCTTGTTCGTTTTTGGGGTATATACCTTAGCATCTGTCGCTGCCTTAGTTTACCGGTGCACTAAACCAGTCCACAATCCTTAGTGTATTAACTAATTCACAACATCATTGCTCACAACGGCTGCACTTATGACTGTACTGTATCGGTCATATATATTTTAATCGGTAAACTCCAAAGCAGTTGTTTGAAAATATTTAACGAATGGGAGTATTCTAATCTTCAGGCTCCCGATCTTCTTTGTCAGCTTACATTTAGGTACATTTCTTGGCATTTGATAACCATGCAATTTCTTGCCAAAAGATTGATGGTTTAAGAAAGATGGTGCTTTCTGCTTCAGGCATGACAACATTCATTGGTGGGACCAGGGGTTCTGCAAAACGTCGTCAGCTGGTCCGCGAGATCACCTCGGTTCTTGAAGAAATCCAAAAATGGTTCGGCAGCCAAAGACGGTTCTGGTTCAGGAGCAGTTCGATACTTGTCGTTTATAATGCTGAGTATTTTTTAGAAGCACCTGCTGACAATAGTGGAAACTATTCACACTCAGAGGTTGAGGTACGACGAAGTGTTTCTTCGCAGAAAGGCGTCAACTTCTTGTCGAATGTATCGAGTACAGATCAGACACATTCTCTCGACGTAGCGCAGACTGGAAGATCATGTGAAGGTGAGAATGACGAGGTTGATGAAACGGTATCTGATAAAAAATCTGTTTTAGAGATTTCGGAATCTGCTTCTTCTTTACATCCCATCGAAATTTTTTGCGTGGGGGATCAAGCGTCAATTGCAAACGAAACTTCCACTATGTCGCAACGGGATGAAGCAACCAGCAAACTTAGAAGAAGTGATCCCCAATCACCGACTTTCGGAGACAATTCGTATTCTGAAGATCATGCCAGGGAAACAGAATCTATCACTGGTTCTGGATCGACTGCTGAAACGATACATAAGCCTCAAACCAGTTCAGTTTCTGGAACAATTGATAAAACTGGGGAAAACACTGAATCCAGTTGCGCTTCTGGAATTTTGAATAACGCAGTACAACAGAAGCCCGATCTAAGTGAACTTGTGGATCAACGTTCCGAATCTATACAAAAGAAAATGAAAAAACTGGAATCATCATCAAGCAGCAGCTGCCTAAACCACAAAATGAGTGTAAGTGATTTGAACTCGAATGCGTTAGTCGTAGTAGTTAAAATGATCGATTTTGCTCACGTGCTTGAAGCAGGAGGTGAACCTGACAGTGGTTACATAACTGGTTTAAACAACCTTCTTCACTTCATCCAAAGTATTGTCTGAAGGGACCCAAACTATTTAGAAATACAGCGTACTCGTTTAGTACATCAAGGATTGTTCTTCATGTCTCTTAGTACCTTGAATTAACCCTTGTGTAGTGTTCATATTGTTGTTACTCAGCCAGTGTTTGTGGGGCTAGTGGACCCGTCGTATTTTGGTTTTTTAAGGCCTCACAATCAAACACTTTTATGATGAAATACACAACAGATCATTACTTCATTCCAATTACAAGTAGTATAAACAGTAAAAATGTTAACAGTAATAACGAAAACGGGTTCCACAGACCCAAACATTACACAAAGGTCAAAGATATGAACTTACGCCGTTGTGTATAATGTGAAGTAGCTCTGCTTAATACATTATAGGGTTGATGAGAATCATCCCTAATTTCAGGCTTTTGAAAGACTTATTATCAAAAGAGGTTTATTCAGTCTGTTAACACTGAGAATTTTTTCTGAAGAAGTTGGCAAGGATCCCATACCCTGTGCATTCTCTGTCAAGGCTTGCCCGTTGTATGGGAAATGGGAAGCCTGATTATGTGATATACAAATGGTCGTGAAATGGTATGGAATAACTGTAAATGACAGATGCATGTGGAGGAACCTCATACATATTGTGGAGAAAATTTTGAAGCTCAGATGGCGCAGGAAATGGATGTTCGGACGCTAAATAGTACAAGCTGTTTGACGCTCTTACGTCGAATTTTTGAATATTTTTGTATACTTTTCTTCTGCAATCAGTGGCAGTGGCAAACTTTTCTTGTATTCAATTATTAATTATTTAGAGAGAACAATCAGATATAGTGGAACGAAATAGGAGAAGATGGAGTCCTTGTTATTGTTTTTTACGTATTGATCGCTTTTGATCATCCCAAAACGACGTCCTCTTTCATATTCCTTAAATTTCTTTCTTTTTTAGCTTGAGGTAAGCGTTTATTATGAGTGTGGCTTAAGTTTTGGGAATTTGCGAGTAAATTTTCCTCGAAATTTTACCTACATACGCAGTTGAGCTTGATAATTACGGTTTTATCGGTGAAAGACCAATAAAATATCACCACTAATCTTCAAATTTCTGCTTACTGAGAACTTTCTAGTACATTTCCCTGTGGGTCAGTAATTACACCATCTCAACGAAACTAGTTTATAGGTTAAATTTTACAATTTTTATCATTAGAAATAATGTTTTCGTTGCTACTTTTTTATGATATACTCAAGCGAACTTTTTACTTTCTTTTTCACGATGAAATGTTGTGTACAAACTCATAATTTTAACGCGATATGTAGGGCGTTACAGCACCAAAAATCTAACAAATGATCTCAAATCTTAAAATTGGATTATCTTTTCTTCACATAGCTGGAATAAATTGGTTCTGGGTTTAATTTCTTTCAATATCAATTGTGTAACGGGAAATTGTGTGGCAGGTTTCTGAAACAAATTGTCTCCCCGTAATTTGTGGATTTAATTGATATCTGAAACAAGTATTTTACCATATGTGTAATGAATTGTTATCTGAAACAGCTATTTTACCATAATATATGCAATAAATTGTTATCTGAAACAGTGTTTTTCCCATAATATGTGTAATAAATTGTTATCTGAACCAGCGTTTTTCCCATATGTATAATAAATTGTTATCTGAAACAGCTTTTTCCCCAAAATATGTGTAATAAATCGTTATCTGAAACAGTTTGTTTACCATAATATATACAATAAATTGTTATTTGGTAAAGTTATTTCCCATAATATATGTAATAAATTGTTATCTGAGACAGCTTTTTTTACCGTAATATATGTAAAAGATTCTTACCAACCGTCCTTACGCGGCTGTCCACTTACAATTGGTTGCTGGAGACAGCGTGGTGACTTGCATCGAGTGAAGGTCTCATCAAATTCGACAGTTTTTAAATCTGTACAAAATTGAGTTGCATGCTGTAGGTTGAGCGTGCAAACTGAACACCTGCCTCCGATTCGTTTGCAGTCATGATGGATTCTAGCTCAAGAAATGTAAATTCAAATAGGTATATTACAATTATCACTGTCAATTTTAACCATAGTGACTTGAAATAAAGATATATACTGTTAATTTTTGGTTAAAGTTTCAGTTGCTACGGCTTTTCTCTAGTAGTGTTTCATCATTCTTATTAGTAATAAAAACTTAGTATTTAATACATCGTTTAAAAAACTTTTTAAAAAGTTTTTAAATTCGTAAAGAGTCGATAACTCTATTCGGCATTAGATTTTTTTGCAGATTTTACTGAAACTGACGAATTTGGGGCTGTGTGTGTAATTATGCTGTATGTAACTACACCATGCATGTAACTACACCATGCATGTAACTACACCATGCATGTAACTACACCATGCATGTACCATGCATGTAAGTACACCATGCATGTAACTACACCATGCATGTACCATGCATGTAACTACACCATGCATGTAACTACACCATGCATGTAACTACACCATGCATGTAACTACACCATGCGTGTAACTACACCATGCATGTAACTACACCATGCATGTAACTACACCATGCATATAACTACACAATGCATGTAACTACACCATGCATGTAACTACACCATGCATGTAACTACACCATGCATGTAACTACACCATGCATGTAACTACACCATGCTTGTAACTACACCATGCATGTAACTACACCATGCATATACATAACTATACCATGCATATAACTATAATTTGAACTTTCAAGGTAAATATTTAACTTTGACGGAAGACTCAGTGACCCTGACATGAAACAAAACTCCCTGAGCACAATGAATGGCGATGACGTGACTCAGTAAAAGTTAGTAACTATTTTCAATGTAAAATTAGAAGTGAAGGAAAATAAATCAGTACTGCAAACAAACATTCAAAGAGAAATCATTTTTCATGAGTATCGTCTCGGATATTTACTCGTCAAGTTTTACCTGAAATAGTAAAACGATTTTTTTTAAAGCAAGGAATCAGTGAACCACGACACAGCGCCTCGTTCATAAACTCCAAGACATAATTGACAGAAAACTTAAAATTTCATCATTGCTCTCAGTCGGCCTTGACCTCCATAGCGTCGCTTGATAAATAAAAAATAGCAATATGTCACTACAATTTTCCATTAATAATTCATGACAGTCGACAGAAAATAGATGCTGGAAGTTAATAAACGGTGACGAAACATTCATTGGGAATATTTTCACTCATTTTCATTGAGAATATAAGTAAGAAATTATGAGACAGACTACAAATTTCATTGCATGGCCTTTGATATAAAAATCTTACGCACGCTGAAGCAATTGGCCGGAAAGTCGCAGCTTCGTCATTGATAATTGTACGTCATACTTCAACGGTCTGCCGTTGAACAAAAAATCTGCAGAGCAAGAAATTTCCATATTATTTATTTCCAAAAGAACATCTTAAATACAAAGCATTGGCTATGAGGTCTTTTAGGTGCGTATGTACAATTTTTGGTTGTCATTGTTGGAAATCGAAATATGTGAGGCACGTTCATTGTGTTGCTTGGTAGCGTGCCAGGCATAAAAAGATTCAGTGATTTGAACCCTTCATTTGTACCCAGGAATTATAAAAAGAGAAGTTTTTTCCCAGAGAATTGTGACTTCTACATTTTTTGCGTCAACACAAAACACTGCAACAGACACCAGCCCTCCACCAAGTGTGCTTGCCTCTGTTTTCTATTTGTACGTATAGTATTTAAAAGAGACATAAAGCTCTGTTTAGAAAATTCCATTGAAAACCATACGTAATAAGGAAGTAGAAATTGAAATTTGATTCATTCTCAGTAGTGCAGCAGCGAGGTTTTTATTTACTTTTCGACCTATTGACTTGGAGAAAAATTCCTTCAAACCCGACCGCCAATTTCGAAATGTAACTTCTTTCCCGAAGATGTTGAAACGAAGCCTTACAATGCAATACAGGGAGAGATATAGAAATTTATTCCTATGCAAATAATTCTAAATTCTATACATTACATTGATATCAATAAAAAAGTTAAAACTGGAATCCTTTAAAATAATTGGTACGAATAATAGTCATTTTAATTTTTAGGCCATACTTACGGAAAACTGAAATCTTTGTGAATTACAAATGAAGCTGCTACTCTCCAGAAAACTGAGGTATTTCACTGTACATCATTCATAAGATTAACTTGCTAGACTGCCTTATATAGATTAAACTTCCAGACTATATAATTATCAATCAATATTAGGTACTATTTCTCTGATTGTATGTGTGTGTTTGTGTGTGTGTGTGTGTGTGTGTGGAATGAGTTCATCAATGACAGAGAAGGAACTGTGAGGAAACATTTATAGAAAATGGGTACGGAAATATGAGGACCTCAACGACAAAATAATTAAAATAACAAAAAACAAACAGTATTAGATATTTAGAGTAAAAGTCATCTGAATAAACCTCTAAGTATGTATAGAACAAGAGCGTTTTTTTCTTAAGCAGTGTCATCAATTTAATAACAATCTCTGTACAGTACCTGAGAAAGAGGCCTTGAACTCACGAATAGAGGTTAGCATTTTGTATTTTGTGATAAAATATATACAGAAAATAAGAATTGTTATCATTTCAAAGTGACCATTGTTTAACTATAATTGCACTTTACCTAGAATTGTCTACCTGATACAAGCCGTCAGAAGAGCTTGACAACTTTTTAGGCACCTGCGCCCTTCTAAAAGTCATTGTTATAACTTGTTAACTCTACTAAACAATGAGTCAAATAAGTGCTGACTAGAAAAAAAAGAGTTCCCACCTCAATAAGGCAATCGTGACTTAAGAACCTATGACGTGCGACACACACGCCGTAGACTGGATACCTACAGTCAGCGAATTGTTACTGGAAGCAAGCCAGTGACCAGCCTCGCTTCTGGATATGAGGGGGCAACCTTGTGTCCATAATGAGGCACGTGCGCAGTCTGCGAAGCTTCGCTTCCCTCTGAGCTTGCAGTGTTTGTTAGTTCGCTCGAGACTAAGAGGGAAACAATGAGTTTGTCTCGGACCGTACTTTTCTCTTGGTTACGCTTGCATGCCTGCCGCGTACAGCGGCAGTGCGAACACTCCAACGCGCACTAATTTCTCGAAGGTTTCACGTTGAAGAATTTGTAAAATAACATGTTTTTCCTATTTCTGTAATGGTTTTCCACAGTGAATAAGATCAGAGCTTCTACAATTTATACCAGCCACTTACGGTTATTTTTTCGTGCTGTCAAATGAGTGCTGAACAGTTACACGCGTTCACCCGACTGTACGCGTGGCTGGCCAAATCATGTGCCACTTTAAGTCACCATTGTCGCGTGGGGCTGCGCTTCCATCACGCTGCCGCTGCTTTCTGGGCGTCATAACGCCGGACTTAAGAAAAACTTCTCGTGCGTAAAAATTTCAAGTAGAAATCATCATAAACGACTTGTTTTCCCTCTTTTATGAGGCTTGTAATGCCACTCTTGTGGTTTTACAATGATCCTCGGTAGCGTTATTAAGACAGTCACTAGTAATGTGATTGCACAGCAATTGTATAACCAATACACCCTTTAGTCTTCTAACATGGCACGTAGAAGCGAAGGTAAGCTAACCTTTCATTATTATTTAATGCACAAATTTTCTCGGCTGCAATGGAAGTCCGAGAATTATTACATACGTGTTTTGCACTAATTCATCAGCTGATAACACAATGACAGAACAATGAACAAAGTTTAATCCGTCATTTTCTCATTGAACAAAAAGCCAGTGGAATGCAGGGCTGTTCAGCGAGGTAGTGTTTATATTTTGTCAGAACTTCTTATGATGTGAATATTTACACGACGATTAGAATCACGTGAAATTCCTTTTTTCGTAATGTGCACGACTACATATACTTCCCGCAGTTCTAAGTAGCGAGAGAGCAGTTCTCGGTGTATGCTTCAGAAGCAGTGGTGCAGTAAAATCTATTTTTATATTTTGTACCCCACGTTTTCAATAACTTTGATAACTACGACTATCCTAGTAGATATAATTTAGACATTTTAAAGAATGGCATAACCTTCACACAGACTCGTTACTGATGAAACGCTAAGAAATAAATCAGCGACATTCTGTCATCAAGCAAAATTTAAGTACACAAACAACGCTGATAAAAGTGTCTCTCTATCACAGTCTGCAGAACCGGCGAGTATGAATACATTTTTCACTCTCCTCATCTACCATCTATTATGTTCAAGTATTGGAATTTCTGCGTCTTAAAGAAAGTGAACAATGAAACTAAAATGCAATTCCAATTTAAATAAAGGTCACATCTTTAAACATATCATTTTGAGTTTCATACTTCAATATTGATTTCTTGTCACGATTAAGTTCAGATTTTTCCGAATGAATTGCGCTTGCCCAGAAGCTTTTACTGAACGGCTACAAAAAACTAATGGACGGTTTTTTGCGCATTCGCTGCCACAAGAACGTTACGGAGAACTTAACAATTATAAAGGTACGTATGTATATAGGCAAATCAATCTTTCCAGCTCAGGGCCTCACTTACTGAGAGAAATAATTATTAGACACAAGTGAATAACAGATTAATGGTCGACTCAATACATGAAAATTTTGTGCTGCATCGCAGTGGAGAAGGACGATGAGGCTCCCTAGGCGTGTGTTGTCATCACAGATAAATGATGAAAATTTCAACGTTGAATAAAAATTATTACTGAAATGATTTAATTTGAGCGAATGGCAAAAAGGAGGAAGCAGCTGGACTAATTTGTTCATCAGATTTTATTTAATAACGCCGGTTTTTTTGAAGGGCATTTTTTGTATTTCATACATTATGTTACAGTTTTCCAGTCGTATTGATCGACTCGTGGTCAGCCATCCTTCCTTTTCCTGTTATGCACAGCAGTGCCATGATATACTGTTATGTATTTACATTTATTAGGCAGTAAGAGACCCCTTCCATAACTTCCTACTTACCGAAGTCACCTGCCACTTAGAAATAAAAACAAAATAGTTTTTGAAAATAATTCACAGGATATACACTACTTGCTGGTCTGCAACACTCAACCAACCTACATGCCGATTTTAATTATTTTCTTGATACCGAATTTGAGCTGGTGTTTGACGTTGATTAATAGGTTCTGATAAGTTGATGGATTGATTCGAGTGATAGCTCTCGGAAATGCAATCGGCCGTGATTTTTTTGTGGAGGTTTGTTACATTCATAGCAGTTGATTCTTCAGCAGCTTTGTCCTGCTAAGTCGAACAAAGTTCGTTCACTTTTTACGAGTGAGTAATCTGATTGTTTTGTGCAATTACGTTGAGAAAATTTACGCATCTTAAAATAAATATATCGGAAAAATTGTTTTTCAGTAATTTCTGAAGCTTGTTCATTTTGCCATTATTGAGCAATTATCGCTGGTAAATCCAATAATTATGATAACAAGACTATTGGCTTCGTTGAGTTTAAACTTCACAGCTTCGTACCAACCCTACGATAAGCTATTTTTCACTATGAGCACATTCAGAAGAGCATCCTTAACGTCATGTGTTTTCTTATTAAAAAGTTAAAAACGATGGCTAACATTTGTGTCATTGAGATGTCCGTACTCTCATCCATCAGTATTAAAATCTTTCCTCAGAATTTTCGAAATTTCCGAAACTTCATTTCTTTTGTAATATCCTCTCGCATGATGCATGCTAATTATTATTTTTTTTACAAATTTTTAGCAATTTCCCTGTCGAAAAATACTTTTTATATAACTTCAACTAAGTGATTTATATGAAGAAAAGGTACGTGATGTTCAGCAAAGTAATCTGTTATAAATAAGCCTGTTTTTGCTACTTTTTCTTTCAATGCATTAATGTTTTCAGCTAGAAACAAATCCAACTAAACAGAAGATTTTACAGAGTTAAATGATTTCTTGTGCTCTGCCATGTTTTTCAGAGCAATAAACACTGACTTAGCCTTTTTCATCACATAGCTGCAAGTAACGCAGCAGCAGGAGCAAGGATTATTAACATTCTTCCGTAACCAATCTTTGAGTTCAGCATCCTTCAGCCACGATTGCTCAAATTTTGGGTATACCACTTTCTTTTTTTAAGTACTACTTTATGCCACTACTTCGTACGGGGTTCTCAACTTCAGTCAGAAAGTAACTCTCACAAATGCTACTGAATAAACAATTTATGCCTCTAAATACAATATGCACGTACACTTCTCATTACCAGCTTGGTCGACTGGTGAGCGAATCTGCTTGCGAGCGGAAAGACCCGGGTTCGAATCCCGCTGCCGACATGGTTGACGCGGCTAGAAATACGGCATGGGACTTGGGTAAAACAACCGAATAATTATCGAAGTAATTATCCGACCCAAGAATGGGCGAGAAGGTTCGTTCCTATAGCCTCACTCTATTCTATTCTATATTCTATTCAGAACACTGTGAGTACAGCTGTCAACTGATGGTCTGAAACTTCATCACCAGCAGCCCGTGTGTAAACAAATCGCGTTCAGCGTACAGCGGTACGAACGAATTTTAAAGAAAAGAAAGGAAGAAAAACAGTCACTAAACGAGTAATGAACACGTCTAATAGAAAGATAAATGGACCGGGTGCACAACATGATTTGCACATCATTAATTCCTGATTCGAAAGCGTGAGGATAGAATAGGCAAATTTTTGGTTTACGGCGAAAAATGTTCTAAAAGACCCAGATTAGTAGCACATATATAGATTAAAACTCATAAGCCCATCATTGCACTGTAAAAATCAGATCTTTGTGGAAAAACGCCTTAGTGACAACCCTGAAAGAGATGTGTGAAGTGAACATGACTCAAGAGTGTCATTGCACAGCAGAATGCTTAATTTTTTTACGAGTCGAGTGCCCGGGTTCCAGAAGGGCCCCTTCGAAGCAAGAGGTGTTCAACTTCTATTTACCAAACAAAAATAATGTCTCACTTGGAGCTGTGTCTAGAAGCGGCGTCACGTGCTGCGAAACCTTGCTTCGAGGGCACCTGATGCAAAACTCTCAGTACAGTAACAGTCAGTTTACTCAGTCCGTCAGTCTGTCTCCGAGAGCTGTCCGCATCACAGCTCAAAGTTGGATTAACTCGTGTGTCTGGGTGAGAAATACGGACACACCCTCAAGCTCTTGGGTCCGCAGCCAACCATGATTATAGAACCGACTAGGCTTTCTAATCGGAGTTCCTAAAAAATGAACCGCAGTTGCTTCTTATTTTTTTGTAGAATTGCCGCCGCGCATTCTTGTCATTTTTTGACAGAAAAATCAATATTTTATCTCGTGGTGCTACGTTAACAAAATTAATCAAATCGAGGTGCTTGTGTGTATTTCAGGAAAAAAATGGCACATAATGTTTGAAGTTCTCGGTATACACTCAGATATTGATGTTCGATTGATTCAAACAATGCTGTTAAAAGTTGCAATAAAACGAGCCATTTCGAAAAGTTCTAGATGAGTCGTACTCGTACAACTGCTGTGAGAGGGAGGGTGTATACAGGAGAGCGAGGGTGTTGTCTCCCAGCTTGCCGCTACAGAGGTCATACGAATGCTAGCTTTTCTGAACAGCGAGAATTTTTTTGTTCAACGGTTGACATGAATTGTTTAGCAATATACATCTCAAGATAGAAGAAAGGCGCACGTCTATCGACCTGACGGAAAAGTGTAATGTTCTAACTTTTTTATGAACCGAATAGTCCAGCTCATACGGTCTGTTTTATACGATATTCTACTATGTAGAATACGTGATTGGTGATTTAGCGGTCGCAACTGTACCGAGTGCTCTTGAGCGAGACGAATTCTGTACACGAAATCTGCACGAGCGGAACTGTACACCTGTGAATTATTTGAGTTCTTATGTGTGGCCAGTGTCTACCACTAGAAAATTTGAAGCTCTTTACCGGAAGCATTGTATGAACTTCCTACTTTTTTGGCTTTAGGTGAAATTTGTGGAGCTTCTCAAGCGTCGTGATGACCGCAGAGGACGGCCTGGACGGCGTACTGGGGCAGGTCGGAATGGGGCGCTGGCAGCTGCTGGTGCTGCTCATCAACGCCCTTAGTGAGTCTTAGTGTGGTGTCCTTAGTGAGTCTTGTTGTATCCTTAGTGAGTTTTAGTGTGTCCTTAGTGAGTCTTAGTGTGTCCTTAGTGAGTCTTGGTGTGTCCTTAGTGAGTCTTGGTGTGACCTTACTGAATCTTGGTGTGTCTTTAATGAGTTTTGGTGTGTTCTTAGTGAGCCATGGTGTGTCGTTTGTGAGACTTTATGTGTCCTTGCTTAACCTTTGCATGTCTTCATCTAGTCTTCATATGCCAATAGCCTGGCTGAGCAGCTGTTTATCAGTTCTTAGTAGTCATTTTAGTGTGCTTTCAGTTAGTCCTTAGAGTCTTCCGAATGAGTTACTACTGTTCTCTTAGCCCCTTCTTGATGTGTTATCAGTATCCTATTAATGAGTGCTAATGATTACAAAGTGCCCTCGTGTTAAGACCTTAGTGCAGTCTTAGTGATTTATTCGTGCATTCCCACTGAATCGTTAGTGTGTCCTTTGGTGAGTTATTACTGCGTCTTCCGTAAGTTTTTAAGTTCGTTTTTAATAAGTCATTAATGCATTTTTAATGAGGCCTTGGTACAACTTTACCGGGTCGTCGACACGCTCGTAATGTATCATTGTTGTCTTCTTACTGGATCAATAATTGAAATTCATCAGTTTCTAGAGCAGTAGGCCTGTGTACATCATAGTATGCCCATGTCGAAACATTTTTTAATACTATGCTTCAAATCCGTATAAACAAAGAACATTTAAATTTAAAAGTTTATACGGCAAAGCCCACATCTCTACACTACATAAGCCAGTTTGTAATGCGCGCGAAAAATAGTGTGTACCATTTGCCTAGATGCAGGCTAAAACTTCTGAAAAGAAATGAACTAAATTTTTAATGATAATTAATAATGGGGAACTATAATAACAATGGTAATTATAATTATTTAGAGAAGCCGATGAATCATGTCAGAGATCATTAGCAGTTTTATTCCTTTTGATACACATACATTGTACATTCTGTATGAGCATCATGTGTATTACATTGTGTACAAACATGACGCGTTCGAGTCAAATCCTTTTGTAAGTTCAGATAGCGTATTTTGAATGCCCTTACTCACACCATTACGGTGTTATTTAGTGTGTGTGTAATATTATGATTACTTTATGACCTTTAGAAATCTTTGACGTCTTCTTGTTTAGTTGGTCATGCTTCCGTGCTGAAGAACTCATGACCTCTGCAGAAAATCCATGATTATTTGTGCACAGAATTTGGGAACCACCGCGTCCATAACATGCTGGCGTGAATACTACAAAAACTAACTCTTTTGTATCAACTTGACACGCTTGAAACTGTCGTTAAAATTTAATTACACTATCATTGAACCTTTTAATATGTTGTATAACAATTCTGCCTAATGGTATCATTCATTTCTCAAATGTGATATTTCTATCGAGGTCAGATCTGAATTATGCGCTGGATTCTAAGGCAATCGAAAGAAATAAAGCTCGTTGCAAATAGTAGTTCAAATTATTGTAGACCACAGTATTTTGTCGGACCTCAATAAAACAACGTGCAATTGCCGCAGTCTGGTCGGTGTTGGCACCTCACACCATCGGCACGACTCTCTTGAACGCTCCTGTGGACTTCCGTTGTTCAAACACCGGCACAGAAACCTTCAGCAACAGGTCAAGGTGAGGAGACGAGTTACCCAATACAATAATCCCTAGGACACTGCTAATTAATCAGCTAAACATTTCGTTTTTAAAAAAATATCGTCATGGATTATTTCGCGTCTTGGGGCTTGAATTAGATGGAGAAAAACATGTAGAAATACAGTTTTCCGGTGTAAAATTGAAGAGTGCAGAAGTCACTTTCATAGTCACCTTAAGAAGAATATTTAATCTATTTTCATTTCGCGTTCCGTTCTTACGTGCATATGTATGTGCATAGAGATCAACTAGCACTTCATCGGTTTGCTCAAGTATAAAATAAACCCACAGAAGTTCCAGGGAAGAATTCATTACAACAACTCTAGCACCTGATGAGGAGGACTCAACTGACGAAGTGACTGAAGAATCTGAGCTCACCACTACATCCAGTCCTGACATCTCATGGATCAATTCCTCAGCATCCACCAACAAAACTAGCTCCAAATACGGCAATAAATGCCTGAAGTTTCCACCGCTGCACTTGCTGCCCGGTATCTATGATACGGACAACAACTCTTGGGCAGTGGACGACCACGGCAGCCTGCACCAACTAGACGATGGGGAGGAGGAGATGCTGAGGGACGCCGCTAAAGGAGGCCATTTGGTGGAATATTCTGTTCCGTCTTGTCCTCATGTCGAGTACGATGACTCCACCTTCACCGTCACCATCGCAACTGAAGTGAGTTCGTTTGAAGCTTCTTTTAGCTTCGACTCTGAATAGTCTAAACGATTTACTTTGCATGATTCAGTACGCATAATTGTGCATATAGGTTGGAGTTCTCAATTCGGTCTTTGCTGTTCAATGTCAATTTTTTGTTTGGCCAATTATGCTTGCCAGGGCATTTTAGAAAAAATCTTTGGTCAAACTGGATTCAAAGAACCATTCAAAACAAAGTGTGATTGTTCCTGTACGAAGAACACAGGACTTAATAATATGCTCATTCCATGTACCTCGTCTACTGTGGACTGCATTTTAATTACTTTACTAGTAGACCCACACGTGAAAATGCACGTTTTTTTACTGAATTTTTTCTTTTGATTTGCCAGTGGACGCAGGCTTTGCGAAGGAGTTTCCACATTGAAAGATGTGCCGTTGGTATCCACAATACAATACATGTATACCCTACCGAATTTTCTCCTATCTAAATCCTTAAGAGCGTGACAAAGAGACGGACCAAGCAAGCAAGCAGCAAACTGTGTATTATTATATAACAGAATTATTTTATTTTATGCTTTGTGCTTCAGTGGAACTTGATATGCGAGCGGATGCTTCTGCGCCCGCTGTTCCAGAACACCTACACCTTAGGCACAATGGTGGGCTGCATCATTGGGGGCGACATTGGAGACAGGTAAGGGAAAGTCCATTTCAAACTTGCTATGATGTTCTGTCGTTCATGTTACTTTGCATTAGGTGTCTTGGTTGAGGAAAAAGTGTTTCATGCCTGACCAACTAAGCATTCAATACATAGAACCTATAAAATAACGATTGAGTCAGACCACTGGTAATTTGTGTAAGAGGAAAATATATTTTAAAAACAATACCTGAAAACAATAGAGGGTGGGAGGAAACCAGAACAAGGATGGCATGATGTTCCATATTTTCCTCCTCATTTGAATCGCAAATCTTCATACCTACTGCAAATGCTATAAAATTACATGCGCTATTGGGACACTGTCTCATTTCTCTCTATGGTCTGAATTAACAACTTCAATTTAATTCCACCTGCCAGGTTCGGTCGTGTAACGGCCATCAGGATGGGAGCCTTGCTCCACATGATGGCTTCCCTCGCCGTCGCCTTCACCACCAACTTCACCGTCCTGCTGGTGGCTCGCTTCCTCGTCGGTCTCACCAACCTCGGCATCCTCGTCACCGCTGTCACCCTCGGTAGGTCCTGGAGTGAAGGGGCCGCGGGTATCCTTGTTACCGCCGTCACTCTTGGTAGGTCCTGGAGTGAAGGGGCGGCGGGTAGCCTCGTCACCGCCGTCACCCTCGGTAGGTCCTGGAGTGAAGGGGCGGCGGGTAGCTTCGTTACTGCCGTCACCCTCGGTAGGTCCTGGAGTGAAGGGGCGGCGGGTAGCCTTATTACCGTATATGATCCATGTTAGATTCTATAAATTCATTGGTTCAAACATGTCAAAAAGATTGACAAGTTTCAAGATAAGCATATTGTCTTGCAATAAAGTAATGAAATCATTGTTACTTAACACATCGAAAAATTAAAGTAATTAATTTCACAGGTTATAAACACGTTATGTCACATTTTTACGGGAGATCCAGCAGACATTGGGATGAAAAAAAAGTACATTGCTTAAAAATTCTCACCCAACAATTTAAAAAACGGCGCTATCTTTGACATAGTTTACGAGTTTGATCACCTGTGACAACACACTGGACAGCTCATTAGGTAATAAATACTTTAGACGCATGCCTATGTATGAAACAATGAGTAAATACCACATGTGGAGACCTTTCCAGAATCTGCCTGACTAGTCAGAGTTTCTTACAGTGAAACGTGATTGATTCGGCATCATGATTTGGCGTTGTATTTCATACGTCCATATGGGAAATTTTTACCTCACAAAAGCAACGATGAACTATTAGAAATACCGTAAAATTTTAGAAAATCATCATTGCAATTCCATCAGAAGACTCAGCATGGGAAGACGATAAATATTTCGACACAACAACGACCTGAAACACACATCTCTGCAAACCTGCGAGTGACTCAACAGGCACGATGTCATTGTTCCCGAGTGGCCAAGCGAGTCTCTCAACTTACATCAAATCATTTTTTTGGGGAGTTGAGGATTAAAGGGAGAGAGAAACTGCCTTCAAATATTGGAGATTTAGAACAAATATGTTCGAAGAGTTGTGGAAAATTTCGTACATGAATGCAAAAATCTTGTTTATCATACCGGTACGAGAGAGTTTTGCAAGCGATTCTAGCCAACAAACAACATGCTACTAAACATTGAGAATAATTTTCATGCGTTATTACGAATAGTTTTTGCACCACGTTTGAAAACTTGTCGTTGTTACATGAAAAGTGAGCGTTAGCTCTTGACATTTATGAGATTTTTTAACCAGAAATTCAAGTTGGTTCAAGTTGTATTGCATTCTGTTTTTCCTCTTTGAAATACACTTTTGAAATAATTTTTTCAAGAGCGTAACAAATACTTTTTGACGCACTGTGCCATTTTTGGGTTTAATTGTGTATTTGACACAAAATTAATTAATTTTGTATTTGACACAAGCTTTAACTTTCCTTTGCCACATTTCTGTCTCATTCATAACGGCAGCTGACGTATCTTCTCAGATATTTCAGCCATGAGAATTTATAATAATTATTCACTCGCGCCTTCGATTTTTAGTTTTCTTGAGACACTCATTTCTGCTGCAGAAACAGCGATGATGACAGTCACGCGACTCTCTGTGGTGAGGTGTTCTTGTGACTCCATTCTTCAGCAAAATGTGTCAATCAATCTTTCCTTGACAGAGTCGAAAAAGCATCGCTGAAAACAATTCATCATAAATTTAATAAGAGTTATTGAGCTTAATGCTACTAGTATCGTCAATGCATTATTGCTTCCTCTTTTCTGAATTTATTTTCTTGAATGATTTTCTTAAGCACTCGAGACTTGTCCTGCGCACTTGAGAGGAGCAGTGGGGATGGGCGTGGGGCTGCCCTACTCGGTGGGGGTGATGCTGTTTGGAGGACTGGGTTACGTTCTGAGATCATGGCGACATCTCTACATGGCGTCCAGTTTTCCAGCCTTTCTCATGGTACCTGTTAGCTTGTGAGTACCACTGCCTTCATTGTACGCTAGTCATGGTACCTGTTAGCTTGTGAGTACCACTGCCTTCATTGTACGCTTGTCATGGTACCTGTTAGCTTGTGAGTACCACTTCCTTCATTGTACGCTAGTCATGGTACCTGTTAGCTTGTGAGTACCACTTCCTTCATTGTACGCTAGTCATGGTACCTGTTAGCTTGTGAGTACCACTTCCTTCATAGTACGCTAGTTGCGTGAATGTAGTGCGTGGGTACGTGACTGAATTGGCTTACGTGATTGGGGTGCCCAAACACCTCAGCAGCTATTGCAGACCTAACAACCCATAATGTGGTTGGGGTGTACGTGCGTGATTGATGCCTATACTTTAAACGACATGGGACTTGGGTAGTAAAGCGAGAACGGGCGAAACTACTCGCTTCTATTGCCTTATTGTATTCTATTCTACTCTAGTCTAGTTGCTAAGCACGAGTTGTGACCAGTTCAGTACAGTACTTATTAGCATGCTAGTACAGCTTAATACGAATTTACGATAGTACTTTATTTGTCGAGTGAGGTTTCAAACCAGTTGATTATGATTGGTCAACAGTATTGATTGACTTTCCAGTTTCAGGGGACATTAGTTCTCGAGAGAACTCGGAACTTTCAATGTCAGAGCTTGACCACACAATAAATAGCAGCCCATCAAAATGCAATCAAACAGAACGTACGAGAGCTGCTAGTGAGAAGAGAGAAACTGGTATGGGTTTTTTCAAGGTTATGTTAGGTAGGAATGCAGGATTTAGCGAAACGAGAGTTAACTGTTCTTTAGCGTGCAAGGGTAAACTATTAGTTTCTCTATTCTTCAACGTCAATGATTACATTTTAAATTTATCTGTACTAAGTTTACTTACTCTGAACCATCAAGCTCTCATATCATGTCCTGTTTGCTCACTACTCCTGAACTCTACACCTCAGTTCTCACAATCTTTTCATGATGTCTCAATTTTATGATGATCATTCATGAACTCATCGTTTTTCAATTTACCGCTCTTCATCTCATCACCCTTTAACTCATCTCCCAATTCTCAGATTAAAAACCTAAACATTAAATTACCTCTCATGAACTCAACTCATCACTTCACTGGCAATCAAACATATATTTATCATCCATTATTCTCTAATCCCAATTTATCCCCTCTAAATTTTTCATGTCATTGAATATATTTATCATGGCATCTCTCTAATGAGATTATGAGTCTTAAGCTCACCTCTCCTACATATTCCTTATCAAATTATCAACCTCCAGCCCTCTGGATAGGACTTGAGTATCAACCCAAGAATGGGGTCGTTCCTATTACCTTTCTATTCTGATTCGTTCCTATTACCTTATTCTATTCTAATTCGTTCCTATTACCTTATCCTATTCTAATTCGTTCCTATTACCTTATTCTATTCTAATTCATTCATATTGCCTTATTAAAGCATGTTGGACGAGTCCCCACGCTGGCTGCTGCAGAACACTCGTGTCCAGGACGCGCATGATATTCTAAGAAAGGCTGCCAAAGCCAATAAGGGCGAGCTGCCGTCTGATCAGGACCTCAACAAGATCCTTTTGGAAATCGCTAAGGTGGGTCAATTGGGTAGCCAGGTGGGTATGAAGGGAGCCATCACTAACGGAAAGTATTGAGCGAACGGATCATGTAAAATTTTAATTCTTCTCTGCCCTTTCTTGTCTAGAGTTCTTGACTTTGTGTTCTTCATTGATAAATATTTAACACTGGTTTAATTCTAAATTCTCTCTGGTATACAGACTGAAACTAACGAGGGAGAGAAAGAAGTAAAGCCGAAGTCATTCAGAGAACGCCTACAGGAGTCTCTGAACGAGATAGGTTCGTTCGTGCGTACTCCTGCTATGAGGGTCATCAGTGTGGTGACCCCCATCAACTGGGTATTCAGCGAGATCATCTACTACGGCATCATCTTCAACGCAAACAACTTTGCAGGGTATGAAAGGATTTCGTTTTGAGAAATTTCATTGGTGATACTGGTTTCCACCATTACTCATGACCTGACCGTCTTCAATCTGCATAGATTTATGGAAGGATCTTATTTATTTGCGTCTTTTCCTGAAACTCTCGTATACATAATAGGGTAGAATATGGTAACAGGAACGAGCTGAGTGTTTAACACCAATCACGCTCAGGCACCAGAGTGGGAGTAAGGTCAGTTGGAAGAGTATCAGTCACACTCGCAGCTATCAATCTTCACTCACAGGCAGGACGTTTATTTCGGTACATAAAAGAAAGCTGCCGTTTTGTAGGTGTAGGATCATTTTATTTGATATCCTTGGAAGTCTTTCAATCAATCAGAACCATTAGAATCGTTACACTTTCTTTTCTTTTACATTGCATTGACACTGCTTTTAAATGAAGTAATACCAGAGTTACAGTTCATGAGGAAACAGAAAAGGATTTTAATCCATTCCCTTCGAAAAAAAAGTTTCAGAATTTCGGGGAAATTGAAATTATATAGTCATTAGTATGTATTTGTACTTTTTATCGAGAAAAAAGGATCTTGAGTAGTTGCCCCCCTTTCCCCGACAGGGGGCAAGCTACTGAAGGTCCGAAAAAAATTTTATTTCCTTTTATTCAGTGAGATATAAGTTGGTACCATATGGTACCACTGGGAGGGAATGGGATTATGCTACATTTTTCTACTTGAAAGAATTACTTGAGGTCTTCAGCAATAGGAATACCAATTTCGCTTTCCCTCTTCATTAGATGTTTTGTTCATTGTTTACTTGAAATGCTAAAATATGGTGATCTCCATCTTGCCCGATACTTCAATGCTGTTTATTCTGAGGTCAATGGTCGTTACGATGAGGTTGAGAATATTGTTCTCTCTATTCGGGTCGCTGATATACTGTAGTAGAAAATTCGCCGCTTCGTTTCAAGCTGTGGTTGCAATTTTACTTCAACGTACATTATTGAGCCACCTCCTCTTCTCCTGCGCGAAGGATTGTCAACATTATGTTAGACGAATTCTGTTAGTGAAAAATCAACTGGAAATTGGCTGGGATTTTCTATGTTGGATGTTGTGACCAATATTCCCCTTTTTAGAGTATTTTCACTACTCTAATTATCTCTGAAAGTTTTAAAACAGTTGGTGGTATCATGATAAAAATTTGATAGTTTAGGCAATGGTGATCTACTTAGAGTTTGAAAATGACCAGACAATTGTGATCTTCGTTTTGTGTAATGTTTTGTGTCCATTTGTTGAAGGAGCAGCGTTTATGTTGTCGCGAGAGTAAGCTGTGTGCTCGTTTCGTCTACATAATACTATTATTCCCAATAATTTTTATTCGTGTAGTCTGGTGTCTTTCTCCTCTGTATTCTCACAAGTTTCGCTCCTAAGTATTCTAGTCATATGAGTACCTCAACATTTCCGTTTTTATAGCAGTAACTTCTTATTGCACAGCCATTAATTGTTTCTCTGCTGCTGGAAGATCTGCAGGAGAGCAAGCTGGCGACATTTTGTGGCGGTCACTGTGAGTAATTTTCAGCTATTTCTCATTAATTAGTCTGAGGCTGGTTATTTTAATTAGAGACTGGATGGCGTGCGTGATCACCGAGAATTGGACCTTTAGCGCTAGTTTGTGATTGTGTTTTTCTCTAACTCCTATGCTCTCCACCAGTAATTCGAGTTGTTGGCTTAGTTGATGAATTTCACACTATTGGTTTCCAGTGAATGCTGATCGTTAATAACTTGCGCGGCGGTCTTCCATATTGTAAGTTTTCATGACATAGAATTTCACGCTGAATTTTACCTGCTTTTCATACGGTACTTTATTTTCGCTTTCAAAACTCGTTTCATGATTGGGCTAAGCTCTATACTTGTGTTCATTTTAATTTATTCATGTTCAGTATCTATTCATGAGATACAAATGCAGCTTGCAACGGGATGTACACGTACGTAACAGGAAACAGCAAACACTAGTCTAATACTCTCGATATGAGCAGTTTGCATAGCCAGCCCAGACCATGTTTCAAAGAACATGAGAGTGTTTACTGGACTGTGACTTCACCTCGTACTTGAATGGTAATTCGAGTATAATCAGTAAGAATTTATGTTTTGAATGATGCATTAAACGCAAGTAATAAGGAGGTGGCGTCAATGAAGGTCAATAAACATAGTACTGAGAGAAATTAAATTCGATGTTAGTAGCAACTTTTTTCGAAAATTAAAAGCACTAAACAACCACGAGGCTGAATTAACTCTATTTGATATGCTTTGCCAAAATAAGCATGAAAAACTTGTAGATTGTTGGGCATTGAATAACGAGCAGTATTTCAATTTTCCATGCTAGTTTTACCTTTAGTTTTTACCATGCGATCGAACAGTCTTCAGGTCATTCCCCTTCTCTGAAGCCTAGTCTTGCACTTAGGCTGGTGAGATGCTTGCTGTACAGCCGTCGGTGTTTATCCTCAAGCACAGCTACGTGAAAACTGAAAGCCTACGTATGAATTACGTGTCTACGCTGGAACAAGGCTATATTTAGGCCTTTTTCTTTCTGAGAAGTTTTCTTTCAACCATATATTAAAGGTTCTCTTTCCGAAATTTTAATCCTGAAACGACCGCTCTGAGGAATAGGTATTGACAATTTTTCAACCCAATGTTGTAGTTTTGAAAGAAATTAACCTCAAATTTCTAAGGTCCAATCCGTTCGCGTACGTGGCTCTCACGGGCGTGAGCGACGCAGTGGCGATCATCATCGGCGCGCCGGTGTCCAACTACATCGGCCGGCGAAACGCGGTTGGGGCAGCGCAGTTTTTCGCAGGCCTCCTCACCATTCTCGTGCTCGCCGTCCCTGATAGTATGATTCTCATAATTAGTATGATGCAATAACCTTGAGTCTTTATGAAGGCTTTTATAGTAAGTATTCAGTATTTAACAGACATAGTGTTAAGATTCTGCATCTATTGTCGTACGCAGACTTAAATCGATTTACGATTTTACTCAACGCTACTAGAATACCAGACGTAGCTTGACATAATACTGCTAGGCTTGTTCAGTCTTATATCTCACTTATAATATTTTTCATAAAAAATTTTGTACCGCATTTTTAAAGAAAACTACCTGGGGAACGATGTCTTAATCTACATCATCTATTATTGCTGAACAAGTGTAGTATTGTCACCCAGCTTTGTCTGCATGAGGTCTTTTATATTCATATTATGTAACAATATATTATACCTTATCAAACCTTTCAAAAATTTCAAATCACGTGGGCATTTATTTAATATTTATCAGTTGTATATTTCAAACTACATCACATTTAACTATGATATATACATGGATAAGACAGGGTGGGAATATGAAGCATGAGTAGCAATTCAGTGTTATTCGAACAACTATTTTATTACAAGGCTTTCCATAAAAAGCATTAGAGTTATTTAAACTCTAGCTGTAAATATTTCACACTGTCTATTACCTGCCATAACCTATTGTAGTTGTCGTAAATATGGCACACTGTCTATTACCCGTCGTAACTAACCGTAGTTGTAAATCGGTCACTATGTCTGTAACTGAGTAGAATTTTTGACCTCATTTCGTCCCCGTCAGGTGTTCGGTGGCTGCAGTGGGTGCTCGTCATGGCAGGCTTCCTCATGTCCGCAGCTGCAGCACAGGTTCGCTCAGCTACATTTAAAATATCTTCGCATCCTGCTGTTAAATAATTTACTTGCTAGCGCTGTGGAAATGTGAGTCGCAAGGCCGTCTTGTTTCAGTGCTGCAAGTACGTGCCTGGAAGAGAACAAGCAAGCGACGACATCGGCAAATGATTGTTTCTTCCAATAGGAATACATGGATAACAGAGGCTGTCTAGTTTCATTCTGCAGTGAATCGCTACGTGCCATACATATAACGGTTGGATGAAGGCTTAGTTTTCGTAGAATTAATATAGTGGTGCTTGTGTATCCATGAATAATGTGAATCCAATATAAAACTATGGAGTGTTCATGTGTATAATGCGCGTGTTATTTTATTATATGATACTGTATTGGAATCACTGAAGATCAATTATTAACAGAAGCATAGCACAGAGTCATTCCGATTAGGTATACAAAATATGCATTACATTGATTTTTCAGTCTTAATGTTAATATCTCAAGATGAATGACGCCAGAATAAATTGCGAATTGTAAATGCTAAGGCTGATAAATTACACCATATACATACAATAGAGAAGGGACATTCAATGCAATCAGTAGTCCCCTACCGCACGATTTAGGGCTGCTTTGTTGTTTGCTAAAGAACGTATGTAGATTAATTGACCTGCATGTAACACACTACCAACGATGTGAAATAATGACACTGTGCTACAAAGTTGAGTTAGAAATCTAGGCCAATATTCACACAGTCCTCTATCAAGAGACAACGTCAATTCCAAAATGAAGTTGCAGAAGGAGAAAACTAAAACAATTACTCGTATTCCAGATCCTGTATGTGTTCACCCCTGAGTTGTACCCCACAACCCTGCGTGCTCGAGGTTTCGCCTTCTGTAACCTCACAGGGTACGCCGGGGCTTTCTTCGCCCTGTACATCCCTGAAGTGTTCGTAAGTAACCATCAGTTATTTAGGATGTCCCCTTCAAGCAGAAAAAACTATTATCATCGGCTGGTTAAATCAATGTTGAGTTGATTTCGGTAATTACCAGGGCTTGATCTAATTTCAGTACTTATTTTATTTTTAAGAGTACGCATTTTTCTTCCTGAGTAAATGTTCGTGCGCTGAATTGGTTATTTGAACGTATTGACATTGTTTTCAGACAACTCATTTTTTCGTATATTTTGCAGTGGGCTTAAGGCCATTATCTTGTTGCAAGACCCAGTACTCATGAAGTTCAAGAGAATTTGTTAGTTCACCACTTTTGGTCATGGTGATAATTTTATCACACGAAGCATCAATGCAGAATGTCCAGTTTGTAGTTTTTAGGTTGAAAATAACGCCTGATTACATTATTGAAACGTTCTAAAACAATCTATTGAAATAATCTTGAAACAAAAAACAATTTAAAAATCTAAAAACTTAAAATTTACATAGCACGAGCAGTTTTTTACCCCTACAAATTGAAGTATATGTTTTAATTCATTTACATCACAGCTTTCTGTGTTTTCTATGCGTATTTTGTCACCATGCACCAGTTTACCAATATCTGCATAACAACTTTTTGATATATTGAAAGTATATTAAAACGAATATTTATTGGTGTACGAACATTCGTTTCGCCCACTGTAGGAAGATACAAATGATAATGGTAAAAAAATATTTTGAACAGGCTACCCTGGGCTGGTGGGTGACTAACACCATCTTGGGTTCAGCTGGGATGCTGGGAGGCATCATTATTTTCCTATTGCCGGAAACGAACAACAAAGTCCTCTGTGAGACGGCAGAGGATGTCGAACTCAGGGCTAAACTGAAGAAAGAGAAAAGGAAAGAAAAGAAAGCGGAGAAGCTTAAGCTTAGCGAAAAAAAGGCAGTTACTGCTGAAGACATAACTCACACCGTACCAAGTGAAAGCACTCTGAAGAACGGACACACAAGTGTGGATAAGATGAAAAGTGGTAATCTAAGCTTCTTGGGTCTAAAGACTGTTGAAGAAGAACTTCCAGAAAAAGAATCTGACGCTAGTATTGTCCGTCGTCTGGTGTTCGGTACCCCAATCAATCCAGCTCCTTGCCCGTTGAGCAGCGTAAAAGAGAGATCCTACAGCAGCAGCATCAACTGCCTGCTAGAGTCCCCCGGTATGCTGTCTACAGATTCATTTGGCACCAAGAACTCGTCTCCATTCGTCCAGCCCATAAGAAGGAACATCAGCGGCCGAGACAATGCCGCCTTCGTGACCAGCGAGTCTCTATCTGCTGGACACCACAGAGACGCCGAGGCCCAGAGATGATTTTATTCCTTGTCAGACAAGTTACTTTTAAGCGAGATTTTTAATTCTATACCTATTGTCCATCTAAGACTGGAGTTCGAAAACTGTTTATGTGGTATGCATATTTTGCATCAATACTTTATCTATAGACTGATGAAGGAAATTGGTCGATCTCTGGAAATCTCACACGTATGATGAAATGATGAACCAACATTGGTTTTTCTTTTCATTTTTGGTATATACTTTGTGCAACAACGTCATGTCATTGAGCTTTCTGTGTGGAGACTCAATTAACTGTTTAACATTTAGTTTCACCAGAAAGTCCAGGAACAGAAGAGATGTATAGAATATCTTCCCTAAATCTCAGTACTTGCATCTCTTTTGGCATCGCTCCTGTATGAGCGAAATAGTTCAAGTGAATGGTTATGCGAAGAGTATAAATAATATTTTTATTTACTAGCATCGAAGGAATCTTTTCCGAACAATTTCAGCATTGTCAGTCGAGACTACTTCTTCTCTTGAAGTTATGTACATAGTTACATGACGTCAAGTCTCTTGATGTCGAGGCCTCGGGACGCTATGCTTAGGAGTAAAATAACGAAGATGTACTGCAGTCCTGAATTTTTCAAGATTTCAGATAACAGAGGCTTAGGAGAAATGCATTATAAAATCATAATCTTACAATTTCATTGCAATGTTCATTGTTTCAAATTTTCTGTTAGAATAACCGCTAGCAATACAATCACATTATCCGGTTTTCTTCAAGAAAACTTATTGAACTTGATCTATGGGGCAAGTACTTCTTAAATATTCATGTCACTTATATTTGTAGTAATGTTTAATATTATTACCGAATTCAATAGCTTCTGAGCAATTCTTATTCACTACATTTTTAACAAGGCTACCATGTGGTTGATATTTCTTTTAGGCTAAACCAATATACGCATGAAGAATATCAAATTTGAATCTATGTACAACTCAGCGTTTTCTTCTGTTATAAAGAAGTTTGATCAACTTGCATGAGATCAGCTTTTATTGATAATTTTAGCTGTATGCCTCCTGAGTATCATAATGGTGGCCAACAAATTTATCTGTTTTGTGGTTCTCCTTCTTATACTCGAATACGATAGCATGACTTAGTACAGGGTGTCCCAAAAAGATATACATTTTTAAAAGGCTGTAGTTTGAATACTACTGGTATTCATAAGGTGTACATAAGGTGAATAGCAGCGTATTCTGTATAAAGAATAAAACTTTAGATCATACTCTTTCGAATGAGACCTGTCCCAGCCTCCTAGCACCAGTAGTGATCAAACTGCAGCCTTTTAAAAATGTATACATTTTTGGGGGGCATCTGTAGTAACTACGACCCTGATTAGAACTGATTATATTCAAATTTTAGTTTTAAATAAGGCTACTGTTGACTCTTACATTCTACATCAAATCTCCCAATTTGAAGCTCATCTCATAACGCTATTCAGAGTGTATCTCCGTTCAAGGGGCTTAAGCAATATTTTTTACTTGTACGCCTTGTAAGACATAGTTATGCTCATCAGCTTTTAGTGATCAGTATTAATTATTGTGTTCATCCCGATTGTTTGTTGATAATGAGCATACGCTCGAAACGTTCAAATGGCATAGAGTATATTTAAGAAATCCGTTCTCCATCACCTTCATCATTGCCTACCATTGTAAAATGTTCATAGTAGTATTCCATAAATTCGGGAGTGGGGGATTTGCAGTACATTAAATTGTACTGATCGTTCAAACACAATGAGAAAACGTGTGCGTTGTAATGACGAAGTCGGGTAAATGATCGTACTAAATAAATTGTGGAGCCGCCATGTAGCTCAAGTGTCTAGTAAAGACTTTACATGACAGTAATGGGTTTAATGACCACCATCTATCCTAGGGGTGGGCAAACTTTTACAAGGCGTGGGCCGTATCAGTGGGTCAGGGAAAGTGAAAGGGTGTCACGTTTTAGCTCGGGTATTGCTTTTTAAGATAATACAACATTCAGAAAGAGTGATTAATAAAAATAAATTCTAATTTCAACACAAGATATTTAATTAGGAAAAATGGCTATATCCTAATCTACTAGAATGTCAGGCCCTGTAATGTCATTCACAAAAAACTGTTTGAAAGTACATATATGCCTATAATCAAAAAAATTATTGTAGAAAGGTGAAACATAAACAGCATGAAAAGATATATTTTCAAGTTTGATTTTGTATAATAGATCTCTCGATTATTTTATATGTGCATTATCATTGTTATACACATTTGATAAAAATTGGATTTTCAACATGGGTCAACTTGATTATAAGTGAATAGCAGATTTTCGTTATTGAACAGCACTACACAATCAAATTTTCAACAAAACAGAAAAGAACATTTACCCATAAATTCAACCCGAATATGAACATTAAGACCGCTAACAATGTGGTCAACAAATGGTGAACAAATGATATATATAGTTCGAATATGGGTCATTCAGGAGTATTCCAAACGACCCTTTAGAAAATGATTCTCAAAAAAAATAGTTAGCCATGTTTTGAACAAATAAAATGACACTGATAAACAAGTTGAGAATATCTCACATAATTTTTCTTATTTAATCCAATATTTCATGCTAATTTTAACTCTGAAATTTAGTTTCTTCTATCGCGTCAAGTTTTAATGATATCGATGAAAACTTATGTGGCATACGCATGTAATTTATGTGTATTATACTTGTACCTTCAATTACTGTATAGTATTATATTAGTGTCATGTAACGCCTTTGCACTATTTCTTAGCTAGATCAATGTTCATTACTATTCCATGTAATAATAAAGTGGTTAAGTGTAACTTCTGTTTGTGAGTTGTTTGCCTTCATACAATGTTGAACACATTTAAATAGTTGACGTCGTAAATCTCGTGAACAGGGGCTGATAGCGTCAAATGATTTGATATCAATTGAATCTGCATGTTCTAATTGTCATACAACGTATTTTGAATACCTAGACAATCACCAAAATTTTCTGTTACGCGTGGCTTCCAATGACAACTTTGTTCACTGGAAGGAGTCAACGTCCGAGCTGCATAATCTTTGTGTGAGAATACAACTGAAGACATTATTTTATGCAGATAAATTTGACTGCGTAGTGGGGGAATGTGACGAGGAAGCATGCACATGACTGGCTAGCTGGACAACCGATAGGGTAGCTGGACAAGCGATAGGGTAGCTGGACAAGCGATAGAGTAGCTAGACAAGCGATAGGGTAGCTGGACAAGCGATAGGGTAGTTAGACAAGCGATAGTGTAGCTGGACAAGCGATAGAGTAGCTGGACAAGCGATAGAGTAGCTAGACAAGCGATAGGGTAGCTGGACAAGCGATAAGGTAGCTGGACAAGCGATAGGGTAGCTGGACTTGTGATAGGGTAGCTGGACAAGCGATAGGGTAGCTGGACAAGTGACCAGGAAACTGTGATCTTGACAGGACAGTTAAAAACACAACTATTTAATTGTAGAAGTAATGGTGTTGCTGGAATACATTCCCTAAGGTACTGAGCTATGAAAATGAAACAAAATAAAATATTGAGTTAGGAGACGGGGCTCACAGGACCCCCGTCTAAGGTCCTGCACGTGACGGGCTTGTTGCTGGTTGTGAACTGCACGGCGATGATCACGTACGTGAGCACGCACGACCCCATCTGCAAATACAAAAGTACACAGCAGTTTTTCACTACGTAAGATGTACTTATAACCGGTACAGTAACATAAATTCCTTTTTTGCCTTTTAAATAGTTATGAAAAAATGAAATTCTGTTGTCGCCCCTTGTATCATGCAATGCCTTATATTGTTGAAGTACTGGTGTCAAATTTGAGAAAAAATTGATGCACAACCTTTTTTTTAATTTCGATCACGTGTATTTCAGTTTTAAGGAATCAGTAGCTTAATAACAATGAATTATACTTTACATTTTTAGCAATAAGAGAATAAATAAGATACACCAGTTGGTTTGATTATCGTTCTGAACAATTGCGTGTGCACTCCACTTGAAATTTTGTTGTATCAAAATTCATTAAAGGGTTGGAGAACGTAAAATAAATCATATTTGTAGACAAAGAGTAACAACGAATCAAAGGTCAGTCCAAAATAGTTGAAAATATTTTCAAAAGAGTTCTGCAAAAATATTGCTTGAGTCGTTGAGCATCTAAAAAGTTCTCTGGAGTCTTGGAGAAGTAGTAAAAAAAATTGAAAAAGAATTAGAAGAATATCAAGATAACACGGAACTGCGTTATCACTCATGGCCAACGACGGTTCAAGTTGAATTGTTGAAGACTCATATTAGACTTCTAACAACCCGTAACATAGTTCAGTAAATACCGAGACAGAAAGAAGACCTGCACTGCAGTCTTCCAGCACCCACCGTCAGCAGGCAGTGGCGGCCCAACTCAAACAGCCCGAAGACCCTGAAGCGCGGCATGTGTTCCAGCTCCGCCTGGATGCTTCGCAGCTGCCACACCTCCTGGAACAGCACAAGCTGTTGCAACCCGGTGCGCAAATTTCGAAAAATGAAGGAGAGGAGTCAAATATTTCACGCAATCAGTTTTTTTCATGAAAAACAGTACATTTTAGAGACAATAATCAAACGGGTCGTTTGCCAAGATATGAAAAACCTGATTTTATCATCCAAGCATACATTTTTTTTCATATGATCAAGATAAACTTCTTAGGAACTTTGAGACTACATCATGAAGACATGATAGCGTTAAACACTACAGGGTCAAAAAATAAGTCGAGTTCGAGTGACTTCACCTTCATGTGATAAGGCCCTAGTTGCCCAACTGCCACCGTCAGTTTCTTGACGCGATGAATGCCGTTCTCACGCTGAAAAAAACGAAAAAGCATGAATAAATTGTAACAGGTAGTGTTTATATTCATGATGTTTACAAGTTATCGTAACTGAACAATTAACTTGTGTAGCACATTAGAATTTATCTGTATATCTGTTTACCAAACTGTAATTCACCTCTCAAAGAGTGTGTGTCCTAGCTTTGAAATCGGGATCTATAGTGACATACACCATTTTAGGTGGCACTTCAGTTCCTCCTTCTTATAGACACAACTGTTCGTTCTAATATTACTATTCTGTTGTTGATGGCAGTCATAGTTGGCTGAAAAGTTCACCATCAGGATCCATTGAAAACTAGTACTTCGCGTCAAGGTTGTGGCTTCTAATTTTTAAAGCACGGTAGATCATTATAATTTTCGTATATATTTACAATGGACCAATCTCTTAGACAGGTGCAATATGAGATTTTTACAATTTTTACTTGGTTCTTATAGTGATAAGTTGCCATGATATAAGACAATCTATGGTATATTTGCCAGCTTCTGGAAAAATCATACGGAAAAAGAAGAGCGTTATAATTAAACAGATATTGCTATGTCTTGGAAGACACATGGTTCGTAATTATCATCAGTACGTAGCAGAGCTATTACAAAATTTCAGTTTGGAACCCACCGTCTTCGTATACTGCGACATACAGTCCAGCACGAGCCACAGTTGCACAATTGCAAGCATTGAAAAGATAATGGACTTTCTGTCAGAACCACTTGATTCTTCAAACAAGGCATAGAGCATCAAAAAAATGAATTCAATCTCCTGCTTGGCTATCACTGCCAGTGTCAAGGGAGAGAATGCTTTTTGAGTGAGACTCAGCGCTCGTCGAATTAACGTCAGCTCATTTTTTATGCTCTGGAGAGCTTCATCGTGATTAGTTGATTCGTTCCTGGTACTCAGCAGCGTGTGAAGTGAGACAATCAACTGCCGTAGACTTGAGGTCAGTAGTGTTGCTGATGTATCGAGGAGGGTTATGAGCATCAAAAATGGCATGTGCAGTACATCGTCACAAGTATAACTAAGTATTACGGAAATTTTTTTTTCAACAGAATAACCGTAAAATAACTCAATAGAAAACATAGAACAATTATACAGGAATGAAAGGGTTAAAGAAAGTCCGATCAGTATATACGTTTTTAGCTTTATTTTTGGAGGCGACGTCTTGAAAGCCAAAAATGAGTTAAAAAGTTTCAAGAAAGAATGAACAGACGCCATACAACCCCATCGTGCTGCAAGCATTATGAAAATGGCGGCTGGCTCCCATAGATTCGCTATTAAGCTGTAGAAGAACGCTCCATGTTTTTGGCTTTCAATCATATAATAACGCATTAGCCATGCAGAAACGATGGTCACGCCGATACTGAAGGAGATGCTGAGGCCAAGGTACACTTGGGAAAGCCTGTACTTTCCCTCGACACGTTCAAAAGGGACGAGACCAACGACTCTCAGCAGGTGGCTCATCCAGTGAACACAGGTCAATAGACTGGCATTTACTGGTGCCATTATTTTTAAAATGTTAATATGTTTCAGCATTTGTGAAGCTGTTCAGTTTTCTGATCACTGCTACTTTAATGAATTTGCAGACCTTGCACCTTTTTTTGAAATTATTACGAAAGATGGCTCACTTCAAGTCATGCAGATCATAAAACTAAAGCACCTGCTAAATTTTTTGAAAAAACAGACAACCTGTGTTGTCAGACAAAAACAGACAACCTTCCAGCGCAGCGATAATTCGAAGGCTGAATTAACTTCAAAAACTTTCTTAGTGAGAGACACTGGATCATTCATTTAGAAAAACATCATGTCACTGACTGATTAAAGATCAATATGCCGTGAAAACTTTACATTTCAGAGCCGATGCAAACAAAACTTTCATTTGTTCCCCACCGTGAAGTCATCTAGTCATGAAATACAGTGTGCTCGAGCTGCGTTGGGCATTTGCTTTTAATTTAATTCTAAGTGAAGTGGGGGAGCTTCGATTGAATAAATGACAACAAATGAGCGTCAACAAATGTTCCTCAGTGCTGTGTTTGCTCCTGAACCTTAGCATACAGTAATTTTCTAAATGAATTAAACATCATGAATGTTATATTTTAAATACTCTTTCAGTTATATTTAATTCAGTCTGATCTTTTTAAGTCTTCCAATCTCTCATTACCGTAATGAATTATTTTTCGCTTTGTCTGAATTTTAATTCGTGAGTTGTTGGTACAATGCGACCCCCTAGTCATAAGTAAATTTAAGTTTGTCAATTAAACGCACCCACTTACCTTTACAAATGTTCTCTTAACTAAGATGCGTAATATTAATGCCTGCATGAACTCAAGGGCAAATTCGCATCTTATTTCCCTTGTTATTTACTTGTTGAACAAATTTATGTTGTTTCACAAAAACTTTGAAAAAACACAAACTGTTACCAGAAGTCAGACTCAGATGGCATGACTTCCAGAGAACAATGTGCACTGAACAACCAGTAGAAAACAACACGCAGAGAGTAACCTGTCCCACAAAATCTACGAAGAAAAATAGGCAGAGAACAACCTGTACCAAAAATCTTTGGTAAAACAACAACAGCCTGTACAAAACAATATTCAGGGAATAACTTACATAATATAATACAGGGCCCATCTTACAATAAACAGCTTCTAGAGAGTGACGTGGAGAGACACGTCAATACAATAAACATAAATACTTGTCTAGGAATAAAAAACAGGAGTTTAGATGTTCGTAATTTATTCAAACAATAATAGGATTCAAATCATATTATTTCTCTGATATTCTTGAGCGTCTACACTACTCAGAGAATGCGCTTTCAACTCGCGATTAGCCTGATTCGCCACTCATGCGAATGTTCGTTTAATTTTAACACGTCTCTGTATGAGCAACACATGGGTATTCAATAGCTTCACACAGTATAAACATGTACTCAAATATACGTGGATACTCACAAGCTGGATTCAATTTTTGGAAATTTATCTTTTCCATCTATTACAATGATCATAAAATCTCATACCTAACATCTATTTTTGAAAAAATTGCTATTCATTTAGTTTCTTTTAAAAACCTTTAGAAATTTTAGATCAGCTAGACGCGTTAACTTTCTTCTAACAATACTGACACCGATGAGAGAGACATAAAATTCTGGAATATCTATTCACAATGCTGCTATCGATGAGAAGGTATAATACCATCCAAGAATTAAATTCTCTTTGAGAGTGAGAAAAATCCAAGCGCATTGCAGGTCTGTACTGCAAGTGAAGGAGATTGTGCTGTAGAAATGGCCAGGATAAGCGATTACTGGCACCACTGTTGGTTAGAGCCTATACTTCATTGAGAACACCTTCCATCTCACACTACAGTTACAGCAGCAATATACAGTACTCAATATATTGGGACTGGCCATGATAAAACGAGGATTAAGTGCTAAAGTATTTATTACTTGTACCTATCTCTTTTTTATTTTTATTTACAGAAGATGCAGTTATCTTCTGATACAGTAGAAGTGCAGTCACTGGTACCCACCTTTTCAGTGATTGATTTATCAGTTGTGTTGTGTTCTGCAGTTAAATTATTCGCATGAGATACCTGCCTTTCTTAAACAGTGTGTCAACCAGCCTAATTTTTGCATCCTTCTATTAAATTATTTATTACTTGTACCCACCGTTCTCATGTACTCGGACATACAGTTCAGGATGAGCCAAGGTTGCAAAGCTGCAGGAAGACTAAAAACAAATATAGTCCCGACCGCCGTGTGTGATTCGTCGTACAAGGCATAGAGAACTATGAGCACCAGCTCGTACTGTTCGTGAGCCAATACCCCAAGTGCAACAGGAGAGAATATTTTCTGTATTAAACTCAGCGTTCGCCCCAGCAACATAATCTCGTTCCCGATCCGATTTAGGGCTGCATGATGGGTTTGCTCCAGATGCTCCGATTCCAGAATGTGCAGTCCAGCAATCGTGTGTCGTAGACTTGAGGAGAGTTGCTTCATGATTGTGTCTAGGATGGTAACCATCGCTAAATAAGGCACGACTAGAAAATTACGAACAACCATATTGAAAAGTTGTGTCGTTATATTTTTTTCGGGAACATAAAAAGAGAAGTTATTCATTGCCGGAGTAATGATTACAAATAGCGCTAATACACACGTCTTCCAGGTTGAGTTCACAGGCGAAGTCTTGAATACGGACAAATAATTTAAAACTTTCGAGAAGTAAGTTGATGAAGCTAGACAGCACCATCGGACCATCATCATTATGAGGAAAGCAAATGGAGCCCACAAATTGTAAAGAGAATGGTAAACGTCATATTGAGTTTTTTCATCAAACCCCAGAATTATAAGGTATCCTGTTAGGATCGACATGACGACGTTGAAAGAAATGTTGAGTGCACAACGTAGTTGAGAAATTTTGAATTTTCCTTCAATGTATTCAAAAGGTGCCAGACCAACGACGCTCAGTAAGCGACACATCCAGCGGAGGAAGCTTAAATTGTTAAAATTTGGTGTTACCATCACTTCAAATCTTTTCATTTGACCAACAACCTCTTCAAAAGAATTTAGTTTGTTGAACTCAGCAACGAAAAACACTTTTCGTAAATATTCTCCAAATTTCCTGAAAAATGAAGAATGTCTTCAGAGGAATTTTTCTTCAAAAAAAAAAAAAACGTAGAATTCATGAACTTCTCGCGCCGTCCAACGAGACTGAAATGAAAACGACTGTTACTTGGAGTGGACGATACGTGATGCAGTAGCTCTTTTACGAACGCTAATTTCAGGTAGTCTCCAGAAAAGGGGTGATTCTTCTATTACAAACTGATAAAATTGCTCAGAACAAAACCTGCTCCTCGTACCACGGGTGAGCGACTAGACAAAAGTTATATCTTCAGATGTCCAATGGCACCAAAGGACCATGTGAGTGATTCGCTTTGTCGAATATATTGATTATTGAATTCAACAATAAATATTCCTATCTCCACCTGATAGCTGTGTCATTATTTGAACTAGAAGAGCTACTTCAATGACGGTGAGTCAACATCACGGCCTGATGCCATTACTGCTTGAGTTTGCACCCGCTCAGAATGTGAAGTTAAAAAACGACGTATTTTACCCTCGTGGTGATGAGCTTTGGGTTTCCAAAACAGACCTGAAAATCAATCCTATACATTTTCATTATAAGTTTTTGAATTTTCTTGAGTTCGATTACACAATCTTTGTTGCATCATTTTGAAAGTCTGTGAATAAAATTAATCAATTAATGATTTTCTAAAGGCTTCGAGTCTATTTCTTTATCTAGGATTGCATGTGAAAGGTGAGTTTTGAAGGTCTCGTGTGTCGCCGACAAACACTTATTGACTTTTCAGTCATTCCTTACAGCCAAACAAAGCTAATGGCAAAAATGTTAACATCTGCGCACATGTTGAATAAATGATACACAAAGTGCAGGAGGATCAGGGGCAGTGTGCCAGGATCTTTCCCCTGTCAACAAACTTTCTTGAAAATGCTAACTTTGTTATAGGTGAAAAATGCCGGGTTAATCAACATTTCGTCACATGAGCTGTATTCAACTCCCAATAATTGAACTCATTTAACATTTTTCAGTTGGAAGAGCTCCAGTTTGCTCCTCAATGTTTTGTCTCGCTTATCTAATAATCTAATAGTTACTTCTGCATTGAATTTACAAAATTAAAGCATCTGCAGAAAAAAATTAGTTGGCATTTAACATGTACTGTTTAAATGTAACACAATTCAATTCAGTTGTTCATGTTTATTTTGAACGTTTAAAGGAGAACCTTAAGAGAAACATCTTAGAATCAATCGCAAATTTTACATCAATGTGTTAGAATTTGACTTGATTTTTGTGCTACGTTGGCTGCCAGCGTAGATAGAAGGAATAGAACATCAGAGCTTAAATGTAAAAAACGTAAATCTATACTGACAAAAATGATAATCTCGAAAGACTCCGAACTGTGTTAAGAAAGTTTATGAATAAGTGAAAGCCTTCAATATATTAATTGTTTTCAATTCAGAAAAACATAAATTCGAGTTCTAAATTTTTATTTCTTATATTCCAAAATTAGTACCACGTTTTAAGTATTACATTTCATAACCTACTATATACGAGTGCACCATGAGTAATATGAGGAGTAATTTGAAAATAAAAATTCCTTCTAATAAATAATTACATATGAAAAGCTTTCTTGTTTAATAAATAAATTCAAAGTTAAGGAACACAGTATTTTTTTAAAATTTAAATAGCCACACTAATATCTCTATTGAAAATGGCTTAGATGATAGGGTACATTGCACTACATTGTTACTTATTTTAACTAGTCGCTTTCATTCTCTACTGAGGAATTGCTTGGAAATAAAGAGGCTTATTTCGAAGTTAAAGTTCTTCCTTGCGTTCTGGAAGCCAACCTCTCCCTCACAGTTTACCCTAGGCAACCTCAAGGTTTGCTGCATTGCGCTCATGTTTGTTTATTGTAATTACATTGACGCTAACATTTGCCGATGTAAAACCTCGACGTCTTCAGTTATTTCTCGATAATTTTACGACTTGATAGTTTAACAAAAACAAAGCGTTGACCCACCGCTCCCCGATATCCAGTTTGGGAGTCCAACACAAGCAACAGTTGCAGTGCCGTCAGCAGCAAAGGGATGCTTGCGTATGTCGCAGTACTCCAGTAGAAAATAGCGAGCAACAGCATCAACAAGTTCATCTGCTCGAAGGCAACAACCGCAAAAGCCACAGAAGAGAAGGAGTTTTGGTACAACTTAATTACACCATGAATTTGGATCATTAAAGTTTTAATTTTATTTAAACGGATAATTGTAATGTTTTTCATGTCAGCGTTTGTAGGTCTGGCTCTCACTTCTAAGACACTTGAAGAAAGATCGGAGAGGATTTGTGTCATGCAACATGTTATATGGGTCATGACAGTGTAGAGAAGCAATGTAAATATTAAGTACGGCAAACAGAGGAAACTTGAGAGAAAACAAGCAGTTATTCTCTCAACTACGTTGTGTTCATGAATTTGATTTTTACGGAACTCATAGTTACTGGAGTTATCAATGAACGCTTGACTGCAGCCTGTTATCACTTGCAATCCCAGGATAACGTAAGCTTTCAGAGACAAATTTGAAGGTTTCGTGTTCTTGGAGCACGTGAATCGTAGCAATTTTATAAACTTGGAAGGAGTCACAACGATGTTCCATCTGATAGCAAGGATCATCCCGAAAACGCATGGGCGGTAGAGCTGCAGCAGAGATTTGGTGGCATTGTCATGCTCAAATGGAGGCAACGGAAATGTAGTCGACACTGCCCAAAGAGTTAAAATGATAGTCAGGGAAACGCTTAAGCCATAATAGGTCTGAGAAACTTTATAGGTACCACGATAAGAAGCATACGGGGCTGCACCAAATAGTCTCATGATGAATGTCAGCGTTTCGAATAAATTTCGATAATTCATCGAAACCATCAAGTTTTTGGATGTCTTGAGCAGCCACATGAGTATCTCAATCTTCGTCCTTGTATTCTATGAGTGAAGATTTCCCTTTTGTACTTGAGCTTTGAGTCGTTAAATTAGGATTTGTTCACCGATCATTAAATTCTGAAATGAAAATGAACGTATTTTAGTTGAGTAAGTTGGTAGAATGTTTGTTTGACGAAATTTGGATTTCAGTTAGAGTAATCAAAATTTTAGGATGTTTTAAGACACTTTTAAGGAGAAAGAGAGCCAGTAATCTGACGTGAGAAAATTGAATGGAGTAAATAATTGCAAAAATTTATCTTATGATAATGGACTACTTCGAGAATCGTTGACGTCCTAGACACAACTGAAGTGTTAGAGTATCTACATCTGGTGACTTTATGCTCCTTCCCATCGATCACATTCATCATGCATTCATATCATAACTCGTACTCATTATTATGTGCAAAAGAAACGACACCTGATTATGAGAAATGTTTGCAATCAGTTGTATTTCAACTTCTACTGAAGTTCCTTCGCGTAACATGATCCACTAATTCAATTTAACCAGGCGAACCGAGTTTCAAAGGTTGGAGTATCTCTTACTGATGGAGGGCTTGAAGACGATAATCGTCTCAAGAATGAGTAAAATTTATGTAAGCATATTGATTGACACTGGAAAATGTCTTAAATGTGTGATGGATTTCGTATGAATAATCGCTGCGTGAAAGTTTCAAGAAAAATTAGTGTGCTTTTGTAGTACAAATGGTATTCACAGTGCGAATTCAGAAGGACCATTTATACAACTGCATAATTTACGTACAATTTCTGAATACACAAATATTTTCGAATCAACAAGCCAAATCTTGTTTGTACCATAAATTCCACATAACTAAATTTTTCTTTCATTATTCCATAGTATTTACTTCCAAGAGCGAATACTATGGCATTTTTTCCGGGTATTGCCCAGATTTTTTCATCGCCCAGGTCTGCTCTACCTGATCGACTTCATTCGACTTCATTCATTCTTCATTACACAGATCGACTTCATTCGCTGATAACTTGATCAGCGAATGAAGTCAACTTCGGTAATGAATAATTATTAGTACGAACAAGGCTGAAGATATTTCATGTTCATGAATTTGAGTAAAAGTTGGGGCATATGTGAAGGAGGTGTGCACGTGACGGGGCAGCTGTGCTTGTGACTACATACCCGTGTTCGAGACTGGATAGCTGACACATGACACGGTGGTTAGAATCGTAATAGGCTAAAATTCAATGCAAAGACGCTGCTTAGTTGCGTTAGTGAAGCACATACAGTACGTCGATAGGAAATGAAGATAAATAGAATAAAATATTGAGTTAGGAGACGGGGCTCACAGGACCCCCGTCTAGGGTCCTGCACGTGACGGGCTTGTTGCTGGTTGTGAACTGCACGGCGATGATCACGTACGTAAGCACGCACGACCCCATCTGCAAATACAAAACTACACAGTAGTTTTTCACTACAATCTTACAGTCACAAAGATGGTGGCTTACTTTTTGTCATTAGCTACCTTGAATACTTTGACACGGACATTGCTAACGCTTATACAGGGTGGGCGGTCTACATACTACATTTGTTACTACAGTGCTACGGATTGTTGGTAGCACTGCTACGCTAGCGGCACTGATATTTTTGAAAAACTGAAGAAAAACTTTTGTTGTAGTAATGGTCTCTAAAAACTTCCTTCCTTGTGGCCAAACCTGTAAAACCATTTTTCGTATCGCCCACCATGTGCAGGGTGTACACGAAAAATGTATACATCGGTATCAACGATATCGATGTTGAGGTTTCAATTGTATCATTTGGGTTGAATGAATTAGAAACCTTGATATCAGTATCGTTAATACCGATGCATTAATTTTTAGTGCGTGCCCTGCATGAAGCAAGTATTCTCAAGCATATTATTCTTCCTTGTGATTTAGTGAACTGAAGTACAGTGCTTTGAATAGAATAGAATAGAATAGAATGAGGCTATAGGAACGAACCTTCTGGCCCATTCTTGGGTCGGATAATTACTTCGATAATTATTCGGTTGTTTACCCAAGTCCCATGCCGTATTTCTAGCCGCGTCAACCATGTCGGCAGCGGGATTCGAACCCGGGTCTTTCCGCTCGCAAGCAGATTCGCTCACCAGTCGACCAAGCTGGTGATCCAGTCGACCAAGCTGGTTGATTGAGGGACAATCAAATGCAAAACACTAATCAAAGTTAAGTGAACTGAAAAATATTGTTTGAAATTTAAAGTATTATCTTCACGCTTGTAGAAGTAAAACTGATATTTAATGTTGTAGCAATTTTCTAATTTGATTATTTATCCAGGAAAAATAGAAGCTTGACAGCCATTAGCTGATATAGCCATCATTAAACAATTTATATCTTCGCAAATTGAAAAAAATAGACGGTGACGTGTTTAAATTCCTAGTTATGAAACACACAGCTGAGATATCGATTTAAAGTTTACAACATTCATGTTTTGTTCAGAGAGAAAGAGAGAGTTTGAGCCACCGGCTGTAAGAAAATCAGAAATATTCGTGTATGAACTCAAACTACGTACACTTTACAATAACAGTTACTCAACAACATTTCTCAACAGAAAACTACACTGTAGATGGTTTAAGTACTTTGTATTGATTATAATTTTGATTATATACAATTTGTTAAAACTGCCCAGGGCTGTAAAAAGATCATAAGCTTAATTCAATAAGCACTACGAGGCTTGTTAAGCTCAACTTATTAAGCACTTTGATGTTTGTTAAGCTTAATTTATTAAACGTTCGAGGCGTGCTAAGCTCAACTTATTAAGCATTTTGAGGTTTCCTAAACTTGCCTAAAACATTTGATACACCGAATAATGTGATCATTTTGAATATTTTCATTTAACTGTTCATGTGACAGTAGCCTAGAATCAGTATGAATTCAGTTTTAGAATATTCCATAGTGGCAGAAGGAATAATTTGTACCAATTATGTTGATTACTATTTTAAATGAATTCATGCAGACGCCACTAAGATGTACTTGTATAAAATTTCACAAAAAGAAGGCAGGAGAGAATAAAATGAACTCTGTTTTCAACACGAAGCAGTAACGAATATAAAGATATTCTGTCCTGTCGAGTAGACTACAATAGGTAGAAAACAGACCAGGAATATTCTTAGAGGAGTTTTACATGAGTCTCTGAACTTCAAAAAGACCCTTGGAACAGAGAGAAAGTCTTGAAAATATAGAAAGAACCTTCAAGACATCACAAATGATTTCCAGGAATCTTATACCGGGACTCTGACCCTCAATCAAGACCAGAGAAGTTCCGTAGGAAACCCTGAAAAATCTAAAAATTATTCTAATCCCCAGCAAAAATAGCTCAAAGCTGATGAAAACTAGAAGTTACAGTGATAGTCCTAGACGTATCGAGATCAAGATACCACAGAGCAGCGCTAATACTCGCGTCCGTGTCGGTCCAAGTTCAATTGTTGAAGACTCCTATTAGACTTCTAACAAGCGCTAACATAGTTCAGTAAATACCGAGACAGAAAGAAGACCTGCACTGCAGTCTTCCAGAACCCACCGCCAGCAGGCAGTGGCGGCCCAACTCAAACAGCCCGAAGACCCTGAAGCGCGGCATGTGTTCCAGCTCCGCCTGGATGCTTCGCAGCTGCCACACCTCCTGGAACAGCACAAGCTGTTGCAACCTCTTGCGTAAATTAGGTACGAAAAATGGTTCAGAGCAGCAAAAAATGATTATTTGCAGTCTAATTTTTCTATTAAACAGAATACGTTTGAGAGGCAGCATACAGAACTTCAAATTACAAACCTAATATTATTCAATCATGAAAATTTGCACATGGAGTGAGGATACACTCCTTTAGAAATTTCCGACCACATCATGAAGACATGACAATGCAAAAAATTACGGGCTCAGGAAAAACTAAGTCGAGTTCGAGTGACTTCACCTTCATGTGATGAGGCCCCAGTTGTCCAACTGCCGCTGTCAGCTTTTTGATGCGATGAATGCCGTTCTCACACTGGAAAAGACGAAGAAATATGAACAAGATGAAGTAACAAGTGATTTTTTTGTGTAATTCAATATCCACCTGTACGTAAGTTTTGAGCTGTAGAACAGTAACAGTTATAATATCTGTTCATAAACAAATATTTACTTACGGATGAGTGTGTTCGTATGTGCAGTTGTGTCTGAGATAATGCAACAAACTGAAATACCTCCATCCAGTGTCCAATTTCAGATAAAATAGTACCAAGGGATAGCAGACAATTTTCTTGTAACACTTTGTTAATAGAACCATCTCTATTACAATCACATGGTATGATCTACAATCACACCATTATGTTCTTACAGGCCTTACCTCGTCCTTTCAGTTACAACCCCAGGTTGTTACAAAACAATAAACGGTGAAGCAACAGGCCGATACCTCAGTACCATCGGTGTTACTAAACAGGTACAACTATGTAGTACTCATATTTTCGAAGTGCAGGATGTACAAAATAATCATTAATATGTTGAAATGACAAAATTTGAGCCTTGGTACCCACCGACTTCATGTACTGCGACATACAGTTCAACACGATCCACAGTTGCAAAAGCGCCGACATTGCGGAGAGAACGGACACTCTCGCAGCTCTGCGTGACTCTTCGAACAAGGCATACAGCACCAAAAGAATAAATTCAAACTGCAGTTTGGTTATCACTGCTAGAGTGAAGGGGGAGAATATTTTTTGAGTGAGACTCAGCGTTCGTCGAATTAGCACCGTCTCATTTTTTATGCTCTGGAGAGCTTCATCGTGATTAGTTGATTCGTTCCTGGTACTCAGCAGCGTGTGAAGTGAGACAATCAACTGCCGTAGACTTGAGGTCAGTAGGTCTGCCAACGTGTCTAGAAAAATTAAGAGCATCCAATATGACATGTATAGTATGTCATCGTAAACTAAGAAGAATATTTTAGAGATATTTTGCTCAACAGAAAAACTGAAAAATCGCTCGAAAGGAAAACAGTAGAAATTATACAGCAATGTAATAGCTAACGAGAGTCCGATGTATAAATATATTTTTGGTTTTGCATTCGGAGGCGACGTCTTGTACGCCGACAGTAAATTTGATAGTTTCATAAATGAATGAGCGGATGCCAGAAAACCCCATCGAGTTATGAGCAGCATGACAGTGATGGCTGGCCCCCACGACATAGCCATCATGCTGTAGAGATCTTTAACTTCTTGATGGCTTTCACTTAGTTTATATCGTATGTTCGACACAGAGAAGAGGGTCAAGCCGATACTGAAGGAGATGCTGAGGCCAAGGTACACTTGGGAAAGCCTGTACTTTCCCTCGACACGTTCAAAAGGGGCGAGTCCAACGACCCTCAGCAGGTGGCTCATCCAGTGAATAAAGGTAAATAGATTGGTACTTACTGGTGCCATTATTTCTAAAATATTAACGGGTTTCGGCCTTGGGGAAACGGTTCAATGCGTTAATTTTTGATGGGACGAGTGGCTGCCTTAAAACTTTATTGTGAATTATTACAAGAAATGGGTCACCCACTACACCAAAATGAATTTCCTTTTCAGTTCTGCAAAAATCAGATAATTCTTCTAGCAGCAATAATTCGAATGCTGAATTATCTTCAAAAACATTCTCAGGAAGGAACACTGGCTCTTCTGCTAAGAAAAACGGCTTGGAAGCAACTGTCGTATGATCAATGGGGCATTAGACGCTGTTGAATATATTGACGGGAATATTTGTTTGCCCTTTGACTTTGTGAAGACAAAACAAGCTACGATTGGATAAACATCCACAAATGAACGTCAACAAATGTTCTACACTGCAGTGTTTGCGCTTGAGCTGTGGTACACAATCAACAAATAAACTAACTGATGCTTATTAATATAAGCTTTGAACTGCGCGTTCCGTTATATCACATGACGTCATCTTTCCTTTCGCATCTATTTTTTGAAAACCTTGTAGTCAATAACAAATTAGCAGCATTAGATTATAAATATTTCTACTAGGGTTAACATATTTATGGAAGTGGTATATATATATATATATATATATACATATATATATATCCAGGCTTTTCAATACACAAAACACAATATATATAGCATTTACCTATTTTGAATTTGATAATAGGTCTACGCATCGTAAGTTCTGTGTTTTGAAAAGCTCATGGATTATTGTAAAACAAGCGTGGGATATTACAATGAGGAACCGTTGCTGTGATCGATGAGTCTGCCACCACCACCAAGTAACGAGCAAGTATTCCTTCAGATCATCACTGTGCCAAAGGTAAACAAATACTCTCATCAACCACGAAACAAAATTGAGAAGGTATTGGGAGCAGGTTAAGGATATAGGAAGATTTCGAAGCACGTCAGCGTCTCTGTAAGTGGTGTGAGGTCCATAAATAGGAAATCGTTAACAAACCAAGAATAAGTGCTCTGAAAAAAAACGCCTCGTGTCATCGTTTAACTGAGGAGAATTAGCCAAAATTTCACCATAATACATAGACAAAACCTGTTTGAAGAAGTAGCCACCACAGAGATTACCGTCGCACGGCAGACAGTAGCAATTACACTAAGAACAGAAGAGTTCTGCAGGTACGAAGTGAGCAAGATTCTTCTCAAGAAGAAACACATTTGCGCTCATTAACAGTTTCTACAGGGAAGTTAAGCAAAGAAGTAAACTATTTTGACGAAATTATGCGAACAGAGGAGACGAAAATTAAATTATTTGCAATTATTTTCATATTTTTTTTATGAGAATCTGACTCCATATACAAGCTGGAGAAAACTATTTATGTATATCTACGATGAAACAGTGGAGGGAGGCAGTATCAAGACTTACGGCACCTATTGCACAGAAAATCTCCACATCATAAGAATAACTATGAATTTCGAAAACTACTGCTTAATTTTGGAAATCATCTTTGTATCTCCGCCAGAAGATCTGGTATGGGAAGAAATTGGGTGTTCCAACAAGACAACGGCCCTAAGCACAAGTCCGACTGGCTAAACAGACTCGTTATCACTGTTCTCTATTCTAGCAGTCTCTTTACTTGAAATGAATAGAAAATATTTGGAACCAGTTGAAGATTAAAATCTGAGAGAGATAGTCTCAAAGTCCTGGAGATCTATGACACAAAGGAGCGAGTATGTGTTAGAGAATAGGGGGAACCTCAAATAATGTATGGAAGAATTTCGTTTCGTCCTTCAAAAGGCGATTGGATGCTTTTTTTCGCCAGCATCTATTAAATGTTGCTGAGAACAATGTACATGTGTCGACACGAATAATATTTCGTTTAATATCTGAAAATTTATTTGTTCTTCTTGTAAGTTAAGTTTTACTTTTTTTATGCTTGCTATATATGAAAAAACGTTGTAAACTTCATTTTCTAAACTTACGTCGTCTTCTGATTTATTTCTTAAAATCCACTTTTTGGAGAGTGTTACAAATATGATACTCCTTTGACCCACTACACATCAAAATGATGCCTTGTCGTTGCCAGACCTGCGTTGCTGTCACAGCTGATCTCACGCAATATCAAGCATGAGCAGTCAGCTTATGGATAATGTGCTTTTAATTACACACATGCTTAATTGGAAAAAAATGGTTTCTGACATTTTTTCATAAGCTGATGTTAAATGTTTAATTATTTGTTATTTAAAATTTTCTACACAAAATATTATTTTACCGTAAAATGACCTCAGGATGAAGAAATTTCGGTCACTGATTTCAGTTTGGACACTAGTGTACCTGTTCTGAAATCCAAGTTGATAATTTGATTAGGGCATTACTTGCAGTACTTTGTAAATCTTCGAGTCGTAGGTTAATTCACAATTTCCTATTAAAGGTTTTCGGGCATCAACTAGTTTTTGTTATCAGCAATATTTTTGGAAGAGCAACACTTGCTTTTAAATGATGAATACTCAATTTTCTGTTTCTCCTATTTTTAGTTTTTTATTGCTAATGGCTGCTATGATTTTATGAAAGGCCAACCAACAAGATCCATTGAAGAAAAATATTACATAGTCAGGTTTGGATTATTAATTCTGAAACTAAGGCAGATTGTAACAGTTTCCGTTGAACCATTTCTGAACAGACCATCTTTACTGGTGCAATATGCTTTTACAAACTTTACCTCGTTCTGACACTTTCAAATTCTCATTATCTAAACCCATAAACGATATAATTGACAGCATATACCGCTTGAACTATTGTACGAAAAATAACAGCGCTGTAACGAAACAGGTGCAACTATAACTTAACATAAATGGTCCTCATAATTTTGAACATCACGTGATTTGCTTTTAAAGTAAGTACATACTAGAGATGTTACAAAATTTCCAATTCGGAACCCACCGTCTTCGTATACGGCGACATACAGTCCAGGACGAGCCACAGTTGCAAAACTGCAGGCATTGTGAAGATAACGGACGTTTTGACAGACCCGCTCTCCTCTTCGAACAATGCATAGAGAAACAAAGGAATAAATTCCACCTGCAGTTTAATCATCACTGCTAGCGTTATGGGCGAGAATACTTTTTGAGTGAGACTCAGCGCTCGTCGAATTAGTGTCATCTCATTTTTTATCTTCTGGAAAGCTTCATCGTGATTAGTTAATTCTTTCCTAGTACTCAGCACCATATGAAGTGAGAGAATCAACTGCCGTAGACTTGAGGTCATTAGTGTTGCCAATGTGTCGAGGAAAGTTATGACGATCAAATACGGTGTGTATAGTATGCAATCGCAAACTAAGTCGAGTATGTTATGGAATTTTTGTTCTAGAGGTAAACTGGAAAACTTCTCGAAAGGAAAAAAATAGAAATTATACGTCAATGGGATAGCTAACCAAAGTCCGACGAGTAGATACAATTTCATGCTGATGTTCGGAGGTCGTGTTTTGAAAGCTAAAAATAAATTGAAAAGTTGTAGAAAAGAACGAACAGACGCCAGACAACTCCATCGAATTGTAAGCCATACGGCATTTGTGGCAGGCCCCCATAAGTCACTTATTAAATCGTAGAGATTACTTTCTTCATCATGGCCTCCAGTCAAATAATAAAACATTACCCATACTGAAACGATGGTCACGCCGACGTTGAAGGAGATGCTGAGGCCAAGGTACACTTGGGAAAGCCTGTACTTTCCGTCGACACGTTCAAAAGGGACGAGTCCAACGACCCTCAGCAGGTGGCTCATCCAGTGAATAAAGGTAAATAGATTTGTACTTACTGGTGCCATTATTTCTAAAATATTGACGGAGTTTAGCTTTGGTGAAGTATTACAATGTTCTAATTTATGCTGGGACGACGACTAACCGCTCTACAACTTCTTTGTGAATTATTTCACAGGATGGGTCACCCACTACACCAAAATGAATTTCCTTTTCAGTTCTGAAGAGAACAGATAATTCATCTAGCAGCGATAATTCACATGCTGAATCAGTTTCAAAAACATTCTCAGGAAGGAACACTGGCTCTTCTGCTAAGAAAAATAGCTAGCAAGTAACTGTCGAACGATCAATGGGCATGGCATGAGACGCTGTGAAGTATATGGACAGGAATATTTGTTTGCCATATAATTTTGTGAAGGAGAAGTGCAGCTTGGTTTAAGCAAATATCAACTGATGAAAGTAAACAAATGTTCCTCAGTGCTGTGTTTGCGTCTAAGCTACGGCACACAATCAACTATCGTTAGCTTCTATTAATAAACAGATAGATGTTTATTAATATAAGCTTTGACCTCTGCGTTCCGTTATATCACGGTACCAAAATACGCCTGAGAGTCACAAGTTATGTTTAATTTTCTCATTTTTTTTCTCCACCTGTTATGAAGTTTACAAAACATCCTGATATATTGTTTTGAGAAAAATCTCGGAATGTCTTATTTTTATTTCAAAACATTTGTACTTTTTTGGAAAAGCTTGTGGGAAATTTAGTATTTTACTAATAATACTGACAAAGATGAATGAGAGGTACAAATAACCTTATGTGTTATTTCCCGACAATGCTGACATCAATGAGAGGTATTAATAAAAACATTGGCTTCCCCGAATAAATATTTTTTAGACATCGAAAAAAATCCCAGTGAAGTCCTGGACATTACCAGTAGTGAAGAAGCTTGTGCTGTACCAGGTGCCGCTATTAATCATCCCTTTGTTTTCATTCTATTATGAAATTATAGTCTTGTGCATCTCCTATGCTGCAGCAATCTAAGGCAGCACCCAATGTTGATCACTAAATGATTGATAAGTATGTTCCTGGTTTCAAATACTATAAATTGTAAATTGATAATAATCAATTGCAATTTATTTTGAGATTTATCTTTAATGTGGGTAAATTTAATCTGAAAATTTGATGAATTCAATTTCTATATAGATATGTGATTTCTAATTTTGTTTCACATTTGGAAGTCTAACATACAAGGCAGAACGTCCTACCTGCAGAACGTTTTCAGCTAGCGGTATGTCATGGAATTTGGAAACCCATTGTCTCAATGTAAAAATGATGTGCATTGCATTGTCTGAATGCAAAAATGACAGAGGTCCATTAGATGGCGGTTGTACTAAACCGAAGACAATGGAAGAATTTGAAGGGAGAATACGGTAAATTATGTGTTCTATCCTGCAAGTTTTCCATATGAAAATATTTGACACGATTCATGGGCAGCTTGAAAAGCAATAGCGAAATTTGATGCCCACATCAAAGTTTAAAAAGAAAGTCACGGTAAGAGCTTGCCTCTCGTATCTGTTTCTTGAAAACTTAATAGCTAATGAATAAATAATAGGAATTTTAAAATGGGGAGATAGTTTTCAATCACCTTGTAGTTACAATATATTGAGCATTCGGTACGCAAGAGCTGTTTCCACGAATTGTCAATGTTTACTTTCTGTTCGTATCTATTTCATGAAAACTTTGTAGTTAATAAACAAATTTGAAGTATTTCAATTAAAACTATTTAAATTAAAAGTATTTCAACTAGGGTTGATATATTTATAGAAGTGGTGTAAAAATATTTCTTAACGTATAAATTCAAGCCAGAAAACACTATTTATAAGTATCTAAGATGAAACATGGTGGAGGGAGGCAGCATCATGACTTGGGGCATCTCCAGTACAGAAAATCTTCACATCATAAGAATAACGATCAGTTCCAATAACTGCGGCCTCATTTTGAAATATCTTTGTATCTCCGCCAGAAGATCTGGTGTGGGAAGAAATTGGGTGTTCCAACAAGACAACGGCCCTAAGCACAAGTCCGACTGGCTAAACAGACTCGTTATCACTGTTCTTTATTCTAGTAGTCTCTTTACTTCAAAATGAATAGAAAATATTTGGAACTGGTTGAAGATTAAAGTCTGAGAGAGATAGTCTCAAAGTCCTGGAAATCTATGATACAATGGAGCGAGTATGTGTCAGAGAATAGGGGGAACCACAAATAATGTATGGAAGGATTTCGCTTCGTCCTTCAAAAGGCGATTAGATGCTTTTTTTCGCCAACATCTATTAAATGTTGCTGAGAACAATTTACACGTGTCGATACGAATAATCTTTGGTTTAATATCTGAAAATCTATTTGTTCTTTTTGCAAGTAAAGTGTTACTTTTTATGCTTGCTATAATTAGAAAAACGTTTTAAACTTCATTTTCTAAACTTACGTCGCCTTCTGATTTATTTCTTAAAATCCACTTTTTGGAGAGTGTTACAAATATGATACTCCTTTGACCCACTACACATCAAAATGATGCCTTGTCGTTGCCAGACCTGCGTTGCTGTCACAGCTGATCTCACGCAATATCAAGCATGAGCAGTCAGCTTATGGATAATGTGCTTTTAATTACACACATGCTTAATTGGAAAAAAATGGTTTCTGACATTTCGTCATAAACTAATGTTCTATTTTTATTTGTTTATTATTTAAATATTGCTATAAAAATATTTTATAGTAAAATGAAATCAAGATGGAGAATCTTCAGTTGCTGCTCTAAGTTTGGACATCAGCGTACTTGTTCTGAAATTCAAGTTGATAATTTGATTAAGGCATTACTTATCGTACTTTCTAAATTTCCAGTCGTCGATCAATTCAAATTTTCCCACAGAAAGTTTTCGGGCATCAACTAGTCTTTGTCATCAGCAAAGTTTTTTGGAAGGGAGACACTTCCTTTTGAGAGACGAATACACAATTGTCTGTTTCTCCTATTTTTAGTTTTTTGTTGCTTATGGCTGCTCGATATGTCTGAAAAGAACATCATCAAGATCTATTGAGGAAAAATATTACATGATCATGGTTTGGATTATTAATTCTGAAACTAAAGCAGATTGTAACAGTTTCCGTGGAACCATTTCTGAACAGACCATCTTCTACTGCTGCAATATGTTTTTACAAACCTTATCTCGTTCTGACACTTTCAAATTCTCATTATCTAAACCCATACACGGTATAATTGACAGCATATACCGCTTGAACTATTGTACGAAAAATAACAGCGCTGTAACTAAACAGGGAAAATTCGGTACTCGTAATTTTGAACATCACGTGGTTCACGATTTCCATTAGTACGTGCAAGAGATGATATAAAATTTCAATTTGGTACCCACCGTCTTCGTATATTGCGACATACAGTCCAGCACGAGCCACAGTAAAAAAACTGCAGGCATTGCATAGATAACGGATGCTTTGGCAGATCCGCTTGCCTTTTCAAACAAGGCATAGAGCACCAAAAGAATGAGTTCAAACTGCAGTTTAATTATCACTGCTAGCGTTATGGGTGAGAATGCTCTTTGAGTGAGACTCAGCGTTCGTCGAATTAACGCCATCTCATTTTTTATCTTCTGGAGAGCTTCATCGTGATTAGTTGATTTGTTCCTGGTACTCAGTAGCGTGTGAAGTGAGACAATCAACTGCCGTAGACTTGAGGTCAGTAGATCAGCCACTGTGTCGAGGAAAGTTATGAGGACCAAATACGGTATGTATAGTAGGCCATTACAAACTTTATCGAGTATGAGATGTATTTTTTGTTCTAAAGATGCAAGTGAAAATTGCTCGAGATCAAAAAAATAGAAATTATACATTAATGGGATAGCTAACCAAAGTCCGACAAATAAATACATTTTCATGCTGATGTTCGGTGGCTGTATTTTGAAAGCTAACAATGAATTGAAAAGTTGTAGAAAAGAACGAACAGACGCCAGACAACTCCATCGAATTGCAAGCCACAAGGCATTTATAACAGGCCCCCATAAGCTGTTCATCAATATGTAGAAATCTTTTTCTTCATCATGGCGTAAATTCAGATAGTAACGCGTTACCCACACTACGACGATGGTCACGCCGACGTTGAAGGAGATGCTGAGGCCAAGGTACACTTGGGAAAGCCTGTACTTTCCGTCGACACGTTCAAAAGGGACGAGTCCAACGACTCTCAGCAGGTGGCTTATCCAGTGAACACAGGTCAATAGACTGGCATTTACCGGTGCCATTATTTCTAAAATGTTAATAGGTTTCAGCTTTTTTGAAGCAGTGAAATGTTTATATCACAGCAGAGGATGAGTTGCCACTTCACACTTCTCTGTGAATTATTATGAGCGCAACACAAGTTCTTTCGAGTTTTTCAAAACGTTGATAAGCTCCCACAACCACGATGGTTCGAAGGGTATATTAGCTTTATAAGGTTTCTGAAAGAAACACTGGCTCCTCCACTAAGAAAAGCGGTTAGCAAGTGACTGTTGGAAGATCAATAGGCTATGAAAAGCTATGCATTATATTGTATGTAATTTAAATTTTAGACGTGCAGCTTTGATTGCCTAAATATCAACAAAAGAACGTCAACATTTGTTCCTTAGTGCTGTTTGCTCCCGGCATATGGCACACAATCAATTTTTAAATTGAATGAGCCTCAATAATATTAGATTTAAACCGCGGATTTCATTATATTTTACTCACTATGGCTGATATAAGTTTTGAAATTTATGATTGAAATTTTCGAAAAGGATTTCTTTATTACAAGCACTTCGAAAAAACACTAATTCATGGATTGTGTTTATAACAAGTCTCTAGCCCGGCATTAGTGTTTATTTATTAATAATTGCCTGACACTTCTGAGATTACTGCTCTTACTTCAGTTGCCCTGCATTACTAGAATGTACTGCACTGTACGATATTTAGTACTGCATTAATATAAGGCTAATTTGCTTTATAGTTCTGTTATTTTCTGTTAAAAATCGTATAATCACAAAAACAAAATACAAATAATTGTCCCTAAAATTAAGAAACTGGTGCATAGATCAGTGAAGTTTCTCAGAAAATTTTGGTTTCAAATCAAGTGTTTCCTTTCACATTCTTGAGCATCTGCACCACTTATAGAATGCGATAACCACTCGTGCTGATTATCTGAAGGAAGGATATTCATTTGGATATCTGTGTATTTTGGACACTCCTCTGTATGAGCAACACAAGGGCATTCAATAGCTCTAGACATTGTAAACTACACTCTGCTACGCGAACACGAGGAGAATAAGAAGTTACGTTTAATTTTCAGACATTTATGTTCTCCATCTATTACGTAGTGTACACACCTTATTACTATTTCATCAAGAATAATCTCGAAAGACCTACTTTTCATTTTGAAAGCTTTTAACTTTCCTTGAAAAGGCACTTGGTAATTTAGCATTCTGCTAACAATGTTTATACCGATAAGAGGTGCCAATGGCTTTCTTGTATTAAATTCTCTCAGACGACGAAAAAAATTCACGAGGAGTTCGGGCCTACATCATCATTGAAGAAGCTTGTGCAGTAGTGGACGCTGGAATAAACATACCACTGTTGGTCAGGGTCTATGCTTCATTGAAAACACCTGTTTTTCGCATGCTTCTGTTAGTCTTTCTTTACTTAATGTATATAAGTGCTACAGTAATCAATATATTGACTACTACTTGTAATACATTGAGTATTAGGGACGGAATTATTCATTCACTCGTACGCTCATTTTTCTTGCATTGTGGTGTACAGTTCTCATGTGACAAAAATAATTTGGGCATACCCTGGTTTATAGAAGGCGAGGGCAGTTTGCGGTGCGGGACGAACTGGAAGAAATTACTTAGAAGTTTTCTGTACATAATTTTTGTTGTTCTTCTTTTGTCGACCACTCCTTAACGCAACAGAAAGGTTATCTCGCAGTTGCCACTGTCTTTCAGCATTAAATGCCTCGATTCACCGAGGCAACAGAACACATCCCCATCGTGCCAGATTCAGTAGAGCATTACTGCACAGAGTCATTGAACGTTATACCTGTGGGCCAGGTTCACTTGAGTAAACTGACTCAACTGAGATGAAAATAACTGTAGAAACACCGAAAGGCAGTCGCGATTGCGGGGGAGGTGCCTTAGCTTTGTTAGGTGCGGCGCCGAGGTACGTCAATTTCCTTGGTGTATTCTTGCTTGACTGTTAATTAACTTGCTTCTCAAGGCTTTGATATAATTCGTTAACATTTGAAAATTGCTAATCAACTAATTTTCACTTAGTGAAAAAATGCAACACATTATTTTCCTTGTATGACAAACTTTTCCTAAAATGTTAAAAGCTTTCTCTTTTATTTGGTAAACTTTTCCTCTTCTGAAATTAATAATTTATCAAACATGTTTATCATTATACTGGTTTGTCTAGCTTCTAAATCTTTTAAACCTTCAAGCATTAAAATTAGCTAATTTAATTTCACACCCAGCTTAGCCAGTTTTGTTTCTTCGTGTAATAAATTTTCTGACCACGTCAGACCGAATGAAGCGGGAAGTCTAGCAGTTCTGATCATCCATTCCGATTTAAGCCCATTACCATAGTGAAATGTCTTGTTTCCATATGCTTTTCTTGAACATAAAATTATTTTTCACAGCTGAAATAGTTATTACAAGAAGAGCTAATGCAAGCGTCTTCCAGATGGAGTTCATTTACGAAGTCTTAAATATAATTTTTAATTAATTTTCATAACACTCGCCAAGCAAGTTGACGAAGTCAGACACCATCAGATTATCATCATTAAACGTCATTTTGAGCTTATTTTACCAGAGCAGAAAATTGATTTTCTTGACAATTTCACAACTGTACAGTGTTATGTCAGCATAACCTACATGCGTTTTTCTTCATAGTATGTCCCCAATAAACTTAGGCAGACACAGGCAAATATGCAGACTTGATAATTACTTTGAGCGTTGAGTTCTTGATGCGTAGAGTTCTTGATGTGTAAAGTGCTTGATGCTTAGAAGCCCTAAGCGTTTGAGCGTTTTCCGTAGCAAATTGGAACAGGAAGTCTCATCCGCTATGAGGCCGTTGTTGCTAGTCGGCCTGTACAGACGAACGTTATGGTTTCTGCACACTCAACGCCAGTGTTTGTTCCGGCGTATAGATGTAGTGTTTGTGGGAATGAAATCGATAGTAGTGCTGGCTCCTTAGTGTGGTTGTTTGGTGTGGAGATCCTCACTACAGGAGAAAGGAATGTAACTGTTCCTTCTGTGCTGTATGCTGTCCATCTGACACTCTCACGCTGCTGCAGCGCTTTATGCAGCCTCATCGTTTCGCTCTGAAATTAGATTAGTTACGGTCGAAGGGTTACTCATTGCAATGAGAGCTAGCAATACATTACATTGACTTTTCAGTTTTTTAACAGGGGATGTAGAAGATCGAGTTATGAGGTGATGTGAAATCATAATTCTTCTGTAAATGAACAAAGTTTCTCGTTGGTTTAAAGCTGATCAATCAACGTTGTCTTCACTGCGTTGGAGAATTGTGCGTCATTGCTTTCTGCTGTTCTTTATATTACATCACTCTGTCTGTCATTATTCTTACTTTCTCATTCTAGGTTGCCATTACTCTTATTGTGTCACTCAGGAGTCACCAGTTATGGTTTTCTTTGTGGAATGCACCTAAACGGTTTAAGCAAACACCGGCAAGATTTAAAAACTCCATATTTATGTACACCATAGAGTGGTGTGCAAATTATCACATACCATTTGTAATTGTTCACAGTTAAATATTTAGTCTCAGAAATTACTGTATAGGTATATTAAAAAAATTATGCCCGTATTTATTCCCAGAAATTTCTGTGCATGGATTTACATGTATACAAATTACATTCAGAAATAACTAATAATTAAAACTTACGAATAACAAATGATCTATGCCTTCTAAGCACAATTTTTCTCTCTCTACCTTTTCTTGCAGCTTTTTCCCCATACTCGACAAGCCAAAAACAAAATAACATTAATCAAGTCTACAGAAAATGCTCCGCTGTTTCGAAGGAATGGAACAACTTATTAAAAAACATGTTATGAGCTCCTCAATTCAGTTTTACAGCCTCCTATCGAATGAAACGCTGCTCATTCACCAAGCATGAGGTATATAATACAAACATCAAAGACTGACAGTGAGTGCTACATACTCATGTGCAACAGTTTTAAGAACATTCATGAACACCCACCAGAATACCTCAAAGACTCGTACGAATGCATGCTAGAAATTTCTTCTACACACATTGAATTAGGACGGAACTGGCAAGCTACAGACTCACCGTTTTGCTGTATTCTGTCTGTGAGTTCAACGTCAGCCAGAGCTGCAAAATCGCCGGCATCGTTATTAAGAACGATGATTCGATGGTCGAAGTTTGGTCGTATAGAACGTAGAGAACGATGAGAACCATTTCCAGTTGTTCGAAAGCGATTATTCCAAAAACAACGATAGAAAAGCTTTTTCGAATCAAGTCCACACTGCGCCTGATTTCAGCCAAGTCAATTTTAATGTCATCTAGAGACGAGATGCTCTCATATCCATGCAGGGCTGTTTTCTGCCCCTTAACATTATTCAAAAAAATATTGCTAATACTTTGATGGAGGTCAGATGTTGCTTGAGTCAGGAACGTGTTCAAAAAGACAGAAAGACCAATAAACGGCACGAGGAAAAATACGCTAATTAAACTGTCTAAAATTTGTTCAACTTTTTTACCTGCCATTGGAGAATCGGGTTCATAGTCCACATAGCCAATGTAAATTATATAGCCTGGAATAATAACTACTAGGAAAGATAAAGTCAGAATTTTTATGCCAATTCTCGAACTGGATGATTTCAAGCCATGAATAAGATCAAGACTTCTCATGATGTTACGAGACGACATCAAGAATGTCCACCGGACAACCGTCATGATCACGAGAAATGAAGGACCCCAAAAGTTTTTCATGGATTGGAATATATCTGCATTTATTTTCGTGGAGAATGGAAACGTTTTCCAGCAAGTGAATATAGTTAAGACTATGTGAAAGACAACACTTAGACCGAAATAAACTTGGGATTTTTTATAAGTTCCATTGATTTGTTTGAATGGGACTAGTCCCAAGGCCCTTAGGCAGCAGCACTGCCAGCGTAGCACTTTCCTTGTGCTAATACGTCCGAAATACATTATTATTTTGAGAAATTCACCACGAAACACGTTAAGAACTTGGTTACATGTCTCGCTTTCAGACTTCTTCATTGTGCTAACTTAACACGTTATAAACCTCGAGTCCCTGTATACTTCTGAGCGGATTCCACTTCCCATCCTTCAGAAAGTTTGTATGTTCCTCATTTCCTCTTGTTGACGAGTGTGGCACGCATGCGCGGGCGTCCGAAGCTATACTAAATTTTAAACACAGAGGCAACTGAAGTTCTCTGTTTGATCCACTCATAGAATGCTGACTGCACTCTTCGTTCAATCAATTACTATTAAATTAATGGTATACAATTAGTGTGGAAGCATTTGGGATAATGAAGCATCACTGGGCCATGCTTTAAGTAAGCAACCTGAACAAAAAGCTATTGATGTCCTTGTTGCAGGACTTCTACTTGGAACACTCAACATCAAAGGATATGCAATTCTAAGTTCGACTTCGATTTCACATTGTAGTTCGACTTTGATAGAATGACCCACGAATTTTTAATTGGGAGAAAATCAGGCAAATCCAGAGGCCACAGTATCCAAGTGTTGCTTTTAAAGTTAAATGAAGCTAGAGATTACTTAGTTGCATCATTGAATGTGGTAGAGCATTGTCTTGCAGAAAAAACAATAAACAATCTTTATTTCCAATCGAGTACACAGTACATAGACATTAGTACATTGGTTTTTCAAATTCTTAAGGTTAACATTCTAAGAGTAAGGGTGATGGTGAGCTCCATGCTACGATCCCGGGAGGTTGATAGGCGTCTTCATGGGTTGAGTGCTTAGCGGGTTGAGTACACGGCGCGGCGTACGAGAAACAACTCGTGTCCATGGCCGGGTTCGAACCCGCAGTCTTTCTACATGAAGCAGAAGCCCGATGTAGAACACGGGCCGCAGACCACTCGACCACGGTGGCTGCACAACACAGTATTCTCCCGAAGTTTCAAAAACTGGTCTTCAGGCCAAGAAAATAGCGCCTCATTCTAAAAACTACTATAAGAAACAACATTGAAATACAACGCAGATTTACATATGCTAGCAATGAAGCCACAAGAAGTAAAAATCATCATATCGGGCCTGCCTAAATTTCTGGGGGTGTTAAAATGACGACAGCACCTTATAGTTATTTTTTAAATATAACACTTTTTTCTTGGCCAATTCTCTTCCCCTGCTTTAAATTTATGTACTACCGACGATCTTGCTTCGTTTTGAAGCCATTCGTCAACATGACAAGCCAAGAAATTGTAATTACGAGGTCACAAACAATATTTGTTGAATAATTAAGTCTAGGCCTTGGGTTTACGTTGAGGCTAGGACCAGTCTCTCAGACAAAGGCGTCACGCCTTCATGTTTGTAATAAAAAAAACGAATTTTATCTGTATTTTGACGTCAATAAAAAAGAAGCATGACTCATGTTAGCATTCAGTGTTTGAAAGTACATTTATTTCAAATTAAATTGATATTGCATATGCACCCAGCACCAATTCAATCCAATTGAACAAACATTAGTTTCCAGGCAATCTAATTTATTATTCGAGTTCGATTAGTCATTTAAAGTTCCAGAAAATTTCCATATAATTATTAATTAATTTCCATACCTAATTATACACTATATCATTCTGAATTACACTTGCCAACGCACATCTCAAGCCCACAAGCCATCGAAACACACCATAGTAATATATATTTTATCACAATCTGAACATATCGACAGTAGTGGACTGTCCTGTACACATACAGGAACAAGCATATTGAAAAGAAAATAAATGTTGGCTGCTATTTCCAGAGACATTTGATCAAAATTTTCGGTATGCTTGCTAGCTAGTGCATGTCGCATTACATCTTACAGATGGTGGTTTCTCAACCATTGTTTACCGAATTCGTAGACGCAGCAGCTTTGCTACATGTATTCTTCCAAGTACCAAGTAATCTTGTACGTGTTTTCATCTTAGCTAGATTGCGCAGCGGCTTTTGTATCATAAGGAAAAGCAGTTATTCTTCAGATTGACAGGAGAGTTGTCACACCAGGCATCCGCTTCAGAATTTTGATGGTGGATCGTCGACATCACGAGACGCAAGGTCGGTGTCATAGCTGTCCAGAAACTGCATTGCGATCACCACGTACGTAAGAACGCAGGATCCCATCTGCGAAGATGCTGAGTCATGTTAAGCAGTGTGAACTGATGAAAATTGTTAGTCAAATTTTGTTAAACGACACGAAACATCGTGCGATGTCATGCATGGTCAATCGATAACGTCAGACCATGTATGTTGTTTTTGATATTCTCAAATAATACAGTTTCAGCACACAAATATTCAATGACATTTTAAAGGTTACAGAATCTCGATACATTGCTAATAGCGTTTACGTTCAGTACCTACCCTGTATTCTCCCAACAAACCTTCGATGATTCTCTAACATATTGCTCTCGACAGGAATCGCTTTGTTGTTGAAGCAGCGGTGAGAGAAGGGAGTACTGGCTATGAAATTGAACTTGTGCAAAACTTTGATGCTGTTTGGCTGGGGGAAAGTCTCACTATTACCAGATAAGTCACAACGGAATGACCTTTTTTGCAATGAAAAAACGTGTGAACGAGAAAACTAAGAATTTTCTTCACCAGATATATACTCCACAATTTTAGAAAATATGTCAGGGTATATTAAATAATCAGATAAACATTCGCACTCTAAAAACAACGAAGGAAGTTAACTCACTCCAGCTGACCCGGATAAATTCAGTGGAAATTCTATTAAAGTTCTAAAAATGTCCCTTTAAAGTCAAAGTAAAAATATCAAATAAAGGACCAGTGAAGTTGAAAAATCAAAAAGACTCCAACACAAGCTCCAATAAATTTCTAGCGGAGGCCGTACAGCAACAAGACAACGCCTGAGCCCCAGCACCCACCGTCAGCCCCAGCACCCACCGTCAGCCCCAGCACCCACCGTCAGTCCCAGCACCCACCGTCAG
>VCRD01000194.1:389555-416367 GCA_006783055.1 Trinorchestia longiramus | reverse complement strand
GAGCATCTCGGTCGGAAAATAACATTCGCAGTGTTAAGTCTCGCGATGTGAGCATCTCGGTCGGAAAATAACATTCGCAGTGTTAAGTCTCGCGATGTGAGCATCTCGGTCGGAAAATACCGTCGGCAGTGTCAAGTTTGGCCCGTACCAAAGTTCAACTTGGCCGACCTTTGTAAGCATTAATGCGTCTCTCCAGTCTTTCTTCTGCTATCGGGTTTGCTCAGCACTTTCTCGTCCAAATTGAGCAGCAGCGTTTATCCTTGACCAGACATATTTACGCTGACACATTCCTCGTATTTCTGGGCCTGAAAAGCACTCAATCTGCTTGAGAAATTTGCCATTTTCCTTCAGTCGAATAGACAGACTGTTCCATTAAGTGTCCTGAATTTCATGCGTAAAGGTTCATCCAATAATTATTTCTAATCTCGCCAGCCAAATTCGAGGCTCTCACTGTTTAACAAAATTAAATAGCTTCAGAGGAAGCTTTGTTATTCATTATAATAGGTGAACACATAGTATACTTGTATCAGTACGATTAATAAATTTTTACTGGAATTCATCAACATAATTCATAACCATGCCCAAAGTTAGTTCCCTGATTGAGTGTGTAGCTAAAATGAAGCTATGACAGATCTGTAAATGACAAGTCAAGAAAAGAAAAGTCAAGGCATATATTACAGTAATTAAAATCGAAAGTTCACTATTATCATGGTCTAACCTTGAACCAATGAAGCCCTCGTGACTTTATAAATAAAGCCTTATCATATTGCATTACTGGGAAGCCATTAATATCAAATTATGTACACATAAATATAAATAATGAAGTAGACAGATATGGTATCAAAGACTTCCGTACTGTATATCAGTCGCCGCCGCCATCGTGAGAGAGAGGGAAAGAAATATAATAAACAACAAAAGACACAACACACTACCACAAATAACATTGATTCTCATAAGAAGAAAAAAATGCTTTCAAGAGTTGTCAGTACACCACGACGTGAAGACGAGAGCAGACTACCTTCGAAAGGTGCTCAAAAATCCTACCCATGTTCGAAGAGCGCAAAGTTCCCAAAATACACCAAAGGATAATTTATTCAGTTAATGCATTCTGCAGAAACGGATGAACTCCGAAGCAGAGGGGCTTAATAACAAGGAAGAGAACAGCAGCTTTCTTCTATACTGTAATTCTGCACAAAATAGAATAAGGCAATACAATCGAGCCGTTTGGCCTCTATACATCTATCATCTCTATACATCTATTACGTATACATACAGGTAAAATTGACGTGAAATAGGATTGGGTGGCTGTTGAAGAACCAATTTTGAATTAGAAATTTGTCATAATTATTTAATGATGTGAGCAGATTTTATTCAGTTTTACTTTAATCCAACCAAAAGAACTCATGAGAAATAAGTTAATGAGAATAAATGTCCAGTATTTCATCATAAAAATCGCTTATAATAGTTAAATTATTTGCTTTGATTCTCTTGATAACCTTAGACAGGTGAAAAATAGTTAAAAAATTCTTCTTATTATTTAGCAGAGGAAGTACCGTATTTAACGGCACATAGGACACACATTTTTTCCAAAATTTGGCTCAAAAAATTGCCCTGCGTCTTATACATCGTAGGTGAATTTTGAGACCTTCCGTAGGTCCAGGCTAATCTTCTCTCTGACGCTCACTAGCCCAGCTTACGCTCAGTACTTCGTCTTATATGCTGTCTTCGTCGTTACGTCTTATATGCCGTCAAATACAGCATGTCGGCAGATGCTAGACACAACGTCGCTTTCAGCGCAAGCGCAGAATTCTGGCTGCGGGAAGTCGTAGTCACTCATCAAGTCCAAACAGTGACATTGAGCTCAAACTTGAGGAGAACTAAAAACGTTGTAGCCAAAGTTGAAATCAGCATTACAGTGTACTTTTCCTGATATGAATTAAAGCTTGGAAATTGCATGATACATTCGACAATCGTTGAAGTTCAAGCAAGATGATTAGAATGACTTCTGGAGCCACTTTAACGACCCTGATCCCGACCAAATTTTTGCTTCATTCGAGTTCTAACAGATAAACAACACACTGGTAATCGGTTGGTTTCTTTTCTTGCAATCACAGAAGTGACTTGGCTGAATAATTATAATAGGAAAGCACAATCACAGCCGAAGAGCATAGGACTTCTTGCGACGTTAAGTTCCTCAAAAATAAGTCAATGATGAAAATGCTTCGTATGGGACTGTGAAATTTTTTTGGGTAGCTTCTACTGCGCGTGATGGCCAGCGGCAGGTCACATGACACTCAGGAGTGTGACTCCAGCCACAGAACGTGCTTTAATTAATTAAAGCCACAGTGTCTGACCACTGCACTACATTCTGATCAAATGGCAAGAGTCACACCACTCATCATGGGAAAGTTAACAAGGCTGCAAAGTTGACGGTCGTTCTCAAAAAGAAAATTTGGTGAAATTGAAAAAGGAGATATCAGCATAAACGATGCGACTAAAATGCTAAAGGTACGAAAATATGTCTTTAATTAAATTTCTTAAAAATATAAACGAATGCGCGAATCATATGACTGTAGAAAAAAAAATTCATGAAAACAAAGTACAAAATGAATTACAAATTCCATAGAATTACAGATACAAAAAATAGCAAACATACACTCGTGAGACATTAATAAAACTTGTAAAAACATTTATTTTACAGGATCGAGTCTTCTCGAGGCGTATGAATCACACAATACTAAGGCAATGCATCAGTCAACTACAATAATTTATATTTACCACTTTCATCCTACTACTCAGCATTGGGGGCCGGGAGCGTCTTCAGCTTGAGAGGTGAAAAAATGGAGCAAAAAGAAGAGTAAAGGATCATAATGGCGATATTTGTACTCGCATATTTCATTTTACGCTTTCATTTCAATCAAACGAAGGGAAAATATTGAACACAACACTTCCTTAAACGTAAAAAATATGATGCATCATATTTCCACAATCAGCTGGGAAATGGAACGTCTTCAGCGAACGCACGCAAGACATTGTGATGAGGATATTCACAGGTAGCGTAGCTCCTCAAGATGAAAGTTTATGATGGGGATAAAAACTTTACTTTCAACTCGGAAATATGGAATGTTCGCTTAGTCATGTCTGTGAGTGTTACCGGCATTTTTCAATTAACACTGACATTACACAATGATCAAACACAATCACGAGTTCGTGAACGCCACTAAAAATCTTAATTATGAATACGAGTAGCACGTACGCTCTTGCTACAGAGTGTTTGGCGAGTCACTAAGTTAGTAAGAGAAAAATATTAACCTACATATTTCTCACTGGAATTGATGAGAGGGAAAACTAGGGCAATGCACCACAAAAATCAATGGTGAAAGAAGGAAGAATACTATATCACTACGGGTTTAGATAGAAACATTATTTCGTCAGAAATTATGCTTTTTCCCAGGATTTGGATTGATTTGTTAAAGCAAATCCAGACACCTCGTTCAAAGCGTAAACGGCAACAGATAATGAAGGAGAATGCTAAGTCTTTCTGAACGAACAAGACCCTATGTTCAGGTAATATAGTCTTCAGTTTCTCGCACGGAGATATTTTTTTTGCTGTTTACATTACATCGATACAATTATCTTTTGATGAAGGACGCTCAGCTTCCCTCTTGTCTAGAGGCAAGGATGGGAATTCGAGCCAGCAAAACCAAACAACCGCAGCTACATGGAAACTCAAAGATGAGTAAGTAGCATTGTAGGAGAACATTAAGGCGTAATACAGTGCTATTAAATGAAGTAAGGAAACTTGACCAACAAAAAAGTATAGTAATTTCAAACGAAGTATTACTGGTAAATGGTCAATCAGAGGCCAAAGCCGTTGCAACGCTTAAGCGGCGCTTACTTAATGCAGTTAAATAACGCGGCTCAAGATTACCGTGTTCTGATGTGAAAGCACTTGCATCCACAGTACATCGTTACGAAAGTTGCAGAATGAAAAGCGAAGTCTCACAATCATTTACACGTAACAAAAGGAAATAACAAGCCAATGTCGACATTCAAGACGTCATTCAATACGGAAAGATGAAAACGAATAGTAGCTTTTAAGAACCAGTGAGCGGAAAATATCGTGCAGGGCCGTTGGAAAGAAAAACATGAAGAGTGAACGCGCTTAAGAAGTGCATAATTGCTTGCATAACACACTAAAGTACTCTGACTCTCAGTCATCAGTACAGTTTATTATTTTAGGGAAATAATTCACTTATAATCTCTAGAATATGAAAATTCAAATGAAAGTATCAGTGGTTTGTGCAACACATTATTATATTCAAGTGAATAGCTGACGGATATTAATGCTACGTCATTTGTTCACGTGTACTGTAGAAAATAATTACAACTTCTCGGACGGATAAAAAATGTTTTCGACAAAGTTACATGCTTGAAATCTATTTCTAAACGGACTTTCAGTTTATTGAGAGAACCCATTCATATCCTTAATGTGCGCATCACCAAAGTTCACTTTCTTGATGACGCGCACCTTGGGAGAATTCACTGAATTTAGCTATGGCTGAATGTTTCTCCTTTCGTGAGAAGTGTGAGCATTCAACTCATAAAATCGTAGGCCATGTATGCTATAAAGCAAAAATTCCAAATTCTAAGGCATTAATATGGACGTATGAAATACCTACGAATATTTCTCGCAACTTTTGGCTGGGTAATATTTATACAAACAACTAGAGGCCTTCTCTCATGAGGAAGTGCAGGCTACATGCCAGCTGGACACGATATTTCAGGATCGTGTGTGGGGGAAGAGAAAGGTACAGTCCAGCTGAGGAGCCCACCACGCGTACGCTTCATCACGCACCTCAGTCAAACAAGTGGCACCCATCCATCACGTGTTGTGTTCGTGTTTGTTGGCATCACATGACACTTCGCGACAAAGAAAAGTCTTCATTTGACACTATTGAGGCTTGTTTTCTGAGCGTGTTCTCAAGACGACCACACCTTCGTACAGTTACTGGTGTGCAGGGCGTCAACCGCTCCTACAGTTAGCACATGCAGGAACAATGGACCAACAATGCAGGGTTTTGTTCGTTCCAGCAAAGGACTTTGGTCGAATGATTTTCTGTACATAGATCTTATCCGAATATAATTCGGCCTGACACACAGCATGTTAGCCGATTTTTACAGAGACGAAAAGACTGCCATATCTCTGATGGTAAATTTTAACAAACGCGAATTCCATTTGCAGATTATTGTTCAAAATGTGAATTAATAGATGAAACCTCAATGTAGCGTACCAAAGGAACATTTCAATAAAACCGACAAACCGTTAGAATTGAACTCAGTTCTAATACTGAGGGAATGTCTGAAAAAACGCTGTGGTGATTAAATGAAGGTGCAATGGACGTATCAAATACTTAGGAATATTTCTCGTAACTTTTGGCTGGGTTTATGTTCGCTATCATGCATCACACCGCAGTGAGCTGAGATTTTGGCTGACTCAGCATTCTGCTCAAACGCTCCGGCGTCTCTCACGCTTAAATCTTTATTTTACGATACAATTGCGAACACAAAAGCCTGAAAATTTTGCTCAATTGCATCAGGAAAACTGAAACGAAATTGAAATATTCTTCACTCTAGTCGGCACTTTGAAAGCAATTCGGACATAAATAGCAAGTCATAGGCAGATTTAACGCATCCCTTGCTTACTTTTCACTGGACTTAATTCGATGACCGTATGTTCCCGACGAGCTTTATGGGAAAAGTGATTTTGATTTAAATCATGCAGATAACTCAATAGCCTACATGACATTGCTAAAAACGCTATGTTCAACTACAGAATTGAATTCGTATTAAAAAATAGCCAATTGAAATGAAAAACAATGAACGATTTCATTAATCTTCGTAGCAACTGACTAATGTCAATGACACTTCGAGAAATTTTATTGCCGTAATTTAAAACCAGCGTAGAAGATGGAACTACTTCGAAAAAAAATATTTTTGAAGCATTTATTGTTCAACGGTCACACCTCAAATAGAATTACTGCGGACATTTTCAAAGGTAAGCTAATAAAGCTACTTCCCTCCAAAACTTCCCGATTGATTAACTACAATCGGAAAAAGTTGTTAGCAAATTACTCAAGCAAGCTCAAGAAGAATGAACTGACCGCATGCAAATGCACGGAGCAACTTATGGAAAGGGTGAAGACTTTGTGATAGTCTGATTGTAGAGACCTTTGGGAGCAACGTGTGGTTAACGTGAAACCAACGTGAGCGTTCGCAGGGACGTAGAGAATGTCACTCTCGTCAGTGCGCTATCTATGTCAATCTGAACACTCAGACTGATACGAGTGTAATGTGGCTGGCTAAATTGAAGGAAATCGAACACTTGCGTTTTACTTCGAAGAAAAGTGTTAATGTTGGGAAATTTAGCATTGAAACACGTTTCTTTATTCTATTTTATTCCAGATTGTCTCCTTATACTCATCAAAAACGTCAGTTTGAATAATTTATACGCAGAAAAGCAAAAACCTATTCGACGAAAAGTAAGAGGGATGTAGTTTTCATTACAAAATACAGATTTCTTCCTGTGGTTAATTCTATGAACTGGATGGAAACAAAAATTAAAATAATGACCATTGGATCACAATATTATAGCTCAGCATTTTACAGTTTTGCACTAGTATGACTAAATTTTAAAAAAACGTTGGGAAACAGTCATCCTTGCTTTCTTAAGGGGGGCATCTTAGTGAAAATGGTAAAAAATTTCGTGTGGTAAAACTTTTTTAGTGTGGTACGGTAAAATAATTTGGTGAATATAGCGTGTACGAAATGCTTATTGATATTGGAAAATTGATCGTTGAATGCATTTAAAAAACATTTTGAAACACTAATGCGATATGCAGTACTAAGTAAATTTTATCCTCATTCATCTCTAAAATATAACAATTCTTATATGGAAAATTCGCTACATACTTGTAGCTCGGCTAGGGCTACACGGTTACTTAAATATACGACACACCATAACCTTGCCAGTCCCGACGTACAAAACCTTATAAGTTCTAACAGAAATGTAGACCACTACGCGTGTTCCCAGTAGTGTGGAGCTCGAGGTCCTGTAATCATTCCAAGAGATAACGCAACTCAACCTCTACCGAGCCCTGAACACTGTCCAAAACAAGACAAAAATGGTCTCAGGAGTACGCAAGAATACACCGAGGGTTTATTGACCAGTCCACAGTGACCTTTGCGCTCGACATAACAATGAGTAATGTGCACACCAGCGTGCGTAGATTTAGACTTGAGTGGCATGCAAGAATTCAAGGCGAAATGAAAGTCCAAATCTCCAGATAAGTTTGTTTTATGTCCGGTAACGATTTGTGAGTTCGAAAACCTCGCACTGGACACGAACTCAAAGTATTTTTACGATTGGTAAATGTCAAAAGGGTGATGAAATAGTGTTACCGAACATTCTACTTTCGTTGACTAAACTGATCGTGCTGGGACGAAGTTGATAAACATTTAGAAATGAAAAATAGCAAGGCTGTCAAATTGCAGCGAATAACCCATCTTATATAAGAACTATAACGATGAAATAACATTCTTGTATGTTAAATTTCGTGCGCATTCGTTTGCAACGCAAAAGATACAAACCCACTCGGACTGTTTTGAATTTTTCGGTGGATGAATGAAATGTCGACACCGTATAATGTAGGAACCAGCGATTGTTTTGTTTGGACAACGACGGGTAAAAGTTAAAATGCGCCAGATGGCATCTTGGACACCTGGACAGATGCCATTCAACATTCCTCTTTAAACAGAAGCTACTGATATCAAATCTCGTACGAAAAAAATTGAATACATAATGAGAGCCAACTGCCACTTTTCTGGCTCCTACGATTCGAAGAAATCGTTAAAAGCAAGAGAAGAAATGTAAGGAAAAGAAAGCGGCCACAGACGCCAGAAGCAGATCAGTTCCAGAGTACGTAACGAAGGCAAAAAGTTGCAGAGCTGCAGGTGCAGGGTTGGCTGGAGTGCGTCATCTCGCAGCACCGGACGATCAAGGAGAGGGCGTGACTGAATGAGCAACACTTCCCTTGCCTCCCTGCGCTTATTATCGTCATAAAAGCAATTTAGACCACTTACTGAGAGCTAAACCTGAAATGCACATTAAAGATGATCGAAAGTGAAACTAATTCAATTCAGTCTACGATGATAGGTTCGTTGTTGTCCGGAGGGTACAAAACTGTACTTGGTCTATATGAATGAAAATTTCACTCTTCAAATCAACTTCTGGTTGAAGGTAAAGGTGTGAGCGCAAAACACTTTATCTATTGCATGGATCAAAGTGATGTGACAGTTGGTAATGTATGAAGGAGCGAACGATTAAAATACCGTTGCTAGAACAAATAAGGTGGATTGGTGTCAGGATACAGGTATCAATGTCCACATTTTAGAGAATCAACATTTTTAAGAAAATGGATTATGATTAACTACTTATATGTATATGAAATTTTTGAATTAATATAGGTTTTCAAGAGAATAGTGTTAAGTTTTAAGGGTTTTAATTACGTGTGGGTAGGAAAAAAACGACGAGAATACCTGTGTGATTACGATACTTGCTTACAGAAGTAACTGAATAAGCTTATTTGCAGACTCCAGAATAGCTTTAAAACACACAGTCTGCCATGACATTCAGCGTTGTTTGCAGAGACAACGTTGTTTTGCAGTGTGTGTGTGGTGGGATGTGGCGTGTTGCGGCACAGAGCGTGTTGTGGCATGTGGCGTGTGGTGGCATGTGGCGTGTGGTGGCATGTGGCGTGTGGTGGCATGTGGCGTGTGGTGGCATGTGGCGAGTGGTGGCATGTGGTGTGTGGTGGCACGGGGCGTGTGGTGGCATGTGGCACATGAAGTCACAGCGAGGTACGCACGTGCTGCAGCGGAGCGAGTGGTCAAGGCTGTGTGTGTAGCAGCCTAACCAGACAACTGGGCTGTCTCAAACATTATACATATCTGTATTATGCATTATGCAGCATTACACATCATGGCAGCATTATGCCCAATGTCAGCAGTACACATAAGGTTAGCAGTATGCGCTAGGTCAGCATTATGTTCCATATCAGCATCATAAACGTCAGCATTATGCATCACGGCAGAATTATGTTGCTATATTATGTTAGTATCATGCATGCCGTCAGCATTGGGGACCATGTTAATATTACGCTTCATATCAGCATAATGCATCACGTGAGGATTACGCATCATGTCACCATTATGCATCATATCAGCATTATCCACAATGCATCATGCACAACATTATATATTATGTTAAATAAGGTAGTGCGACCGGGTGAGGGCTGTCTTACTCAAGACAGTTTCCTCCACAGCATTGCACTGAGTTCACAACAATGAAATATTACTATTTATTTAAGTTTAAAACTCGCCTTATGATGCCCAACGGTAACGTTTTTAATATCAAGGAATCAGAATCAAAATTTCTGACTTAAGTTATTAGATATGAGTATTTTTAATGATAAACTCAAGTCAAACAATTGTTTAACATGTATTTCGAAGTGTGGTTGACGTTTAAGAAAAAAATAAAAAATGAATAATGCATTCACATATTTTCGAAAATGTTTCAGGATCAGTCATAGCATCATGTTTTATATGCATGCATTTGTAGTGGCATCCATCAACTATGATGATACAGAAATGAATTTAAAAAAAAATTATTTACATCAACATAACTTTACTTGTTTAAAGTGAAACACACAATGTTTAAAATAATACCGATGTATGAAATTAGAGACAAAGTAATTTTTTAACGAACTATACTGAACATAGAAATAGAATATTACTATAAGAACCTAAAATCCTTCTTCCTGTTTGGAAGTTTCAAGTGGTTATATCCAATTTAATGAAGTATTACACTTTGAGCAAAGTCAGAAATTGAAACGTGCGCAATGGTTCGGTAGGAGCTGGATCGTGAGGGCGGAATTGACGTGGTCCTCGGGGTCTGTCTGTCACGACCGTGCGCTCCGTGATTGAGTTCTGTACCCTGCAAATTGCTCGAAATATGACAGGCACGAAATCAGTGTCTGGTCAACCCACAATATGGAACAATTTTGACCCGCTCCATGGACGCACGAGTTTTCCAGGCCAATGGCCACGATGGTACAAAAAATCAACTCAAAAGCATTTTGAAAACTTGTGGTTTGGTTCCCATAATACGTCAATTAAAACGTACACGGCATACACACACGGTCATGTTTATAATTAACACTCAAGTTATTAATCTACAACACCAGAGCACCTCTATTGTAGCAAACAGCCAGCCTTAATTCGACATTGCTCATGCAGCATCTTCAGAAATTCTACATAAGCTCCACAGTCTTCCTGGAATAACGATGAGCGTGAGAAGGCGAAATGAATAAATGTTGATTGGAGGTTGAAGTATACATACGTCGTGATAGCAAAATAAACCTGATTTCATGTTCCTAAGCAAATCCAAAACTAGACGTTTAAAATGAAGTTATTCAATAAGCAAAATATCTAGTCGGTGTTTCATTGGCATGGCTGAGCACTTGCTCACTCTCAGTGAGAGTTGATTAGGTGTACAATTTTCTACTACAGACTCTCTTATTACTTGTCTTCACTCTTTGCTGGATTAGTAGCTGTGGCTTATCCTTTAGAAGTTGGTAACACAAAATACCGTAAAATTGGTGACATGAAACGAGTTATACGGTTGTATCGGTCTTTGCATCAAGCCTCCACCACTGAGTGTGGTAGGTAAGCCCAACGCAAGTAAATTTCAGAACTTGCAATAATTTTGCACGAGCAAGGGAGTGTTTCTTTAGCAATAATCTGTTAAAAAGCTCAAAAATGTTCTATTTAATTTAACTTAAAATACGAGTATTAGAACTATTTAAAGAGTATAAAAGTCTAGTGTTTGAAAACTCAACTCTGCAGAAGCAATTAAAAAGAATAGTGAGATAAAATTAGTAAAAGTAATTGACCTCAATCATTCATTTACTCCAAGTGAAATCACAAAACAAGAGAGTATAGTTTTCACATACTTATTAATACGCATAATCATACTAAGAGTAGAAAATCAAAGTTTATTACAGTAGATACTTTGCAACCTAGAATTAAACTAACCTTAAATGATGTCTTGCTGAGCTATGACGACTCTCATAGTTAATGTAAGATTATTATTTATCATAACAACAACTAAATAAATGATGGTGCTAACAGTGACACTGACGATAGTAAGGTAGATGTTTCACGTCAACTAGCAGAGACGTCTTTGTGCAGAACTACCACATAAAGTATAGTTCAGATAAGTTTAATATAAAATGTGAAGTATCTACACTAAGAACTAGCAAGAAACATGGCCTCAATTTCACTTGGTCGTTATTCGTAGTACATGAAAAAAGAAGTGTTCTTCAAAAGTTGAACAAAGAGAAATGAGAGTTGGACTCTCACTGTCGATGTGACTCTCTGAATCGTGAGTTGCTTGTTGTGTCTCGCTCTGCACCAGTCCTCCACAGCGTGATCTTAAGTTCCAATTCATCGATAATGCAAAGGAAAGTTAAACGCCGTCCCTCTAATTAGTTCTTCAGTAAAAAATAATGTTTTTTGCAATGTAAAGTGCAATAGATGTGGAAATGTGTCAAGGCCCATAAGGAAGACTGGAGTTATATTAGGTCTCTCACAAGCCGCTGTAGCATCTGCCTGCTTGCCTTGGAAGAGCGAGATCAGCGATGAACTTTCGTGATAAGTTTATGCATAAATAAATCCTGAAGAAGCTCACAATTTGCAAAGTTGACTGAAGATATAAATGGTGAAGATGGTCTCAATTTGAATGGAAGACAAACTATTTAAACGATTTGTAAGTTCAATGTTACAGAAAACGAGAAATTGTCTAGCCTGAAATAAGAAGTTAGAAGTTTTAATTGGGTTATCTTCATTTATTCAATAATACTTTGTCTAAACGTATACCCCCCCAGTGACAAAAAATTCTAAAATTGACACTCGATCCCAGCTACAGAAGCAAGAACAAGAAGATACAAAAAGATAAAGAATGTGTGTTATAAAGTAAATCAAGTATCATCACCTGTAAATATATTCATGTAAATAGCGAAGTATTAAAGCTTCGTCCTCAAAGAGACCTGTCTCAGCGGCGCTTCAGCATTTTAAGCAAGAATACGAACAAACTATCAATGTTCTGGAAGATAAGTTTGTGACTCTTGTAAGATTTAAGGGTTGCGAAATGCATACGGGGGATTTGAGTGGCAAAAGGAATTTGTCTACAATATTTACGCTTGTTAAGTGCGTGTGTGTAGGATGAAAGACTTTGTACAAGCCTATCCTGATCAAAAAAGAGAACGAAAATTTATATGTTTGTTACCAATGACAAGTTTCCTTTGGTTAAGTAGTTAACATTTATTCATTTGCACGAAAGTTAACACATCGGAAGAGGACAGCGACCTAAATGCTTAATTTAATTGTTACTCTGACGTACATGTGCGCGTACACATAATAAAATAATTGTGAGATCAGATGCGTATCAACATTGAAGTACAAATCATGAGCTAGAGCACTAATGAATTCAAGAATGAAGCGTTCTAGCAGTTAGCATACATAAATAAATACTCATGATGATGTCAAACTGTGAGAGGATCAGTACTTGTGCAGCGTTGAGGTCTAAATGAGCTCTTTTATGAGCAGTTTAGACGGACTCCAAAACAGTAAAGCGAGAAAAATTCAAAACTAAGAAGTGATTCGCAGACATCACACTGGTACTAATGACTAAAAATATTACGAAATGTCTTCTGCAAAGCAGCTAAATGTAGTGATTTGGATAGACGGAAACAGTACTAATGACCAAAAAATATTAAGCGGCTATTGCAAAACTGCTATGAGCAGTGGTTACGAAAAAGAGAAAGAAAATATGATCACAAAAAATGTCCCTCCGAGTAAAGAGGCTTTTCGAGGTCAAACAATTTATCAGTGTATTGTTCGCTCGTTGGCGCGTGAGTCTTAGAAGCTTGGTTAAATTCTGAAGCTTTAGAACACCTTAATAACGAGGCACGTTATATGACGAGGCTTTCACCAAAACGACAATGTTGCAGCGTTGCAATACAGAGAAATATATAGAAAATCACACAAACAAATCGTAAGCCAAATTATATGTCTGGAAAAAATAAGCAGACCTAAAAAATGTTCCGAAGTTCCCTACAGGGAATTATACTGGTGATAAAGATTATGAAAGAATAATGAAATGCTGAGAATTGAAACTTAAAAAATGTATGAAATTTTATCGAATAGTATACTGTCACATATTAAATCCAGATATTGACAAGATTGTTAGCAACCTTCTACACTTAAATAAATGTTTGATAACCGTTTAAAGCCAAATCCACGAAAGAACTGAATTTCAAAGCCAAGTCATGGCCTGCAAGAAAATAAATAACAATAGGAAAATGGTCCACAATAAATAGCAGCGGAGGACAGGGAAGCTGTAGACCAGGATGCGACCAGATCACCTTCAGTAGGTCAGCGTCTCGTGGCAAGGACTCCATGAATATAACTCTTAAGCTGGCAGCCAAATTTTATAAAAGATTAACTCTACATTATAGTTACATGCCTAGCCATTTGTAAACCCAAAGAAGGGATTCAAGAAGGAGGAGCGACGAGTCTAAAGGACGAAGAGAAAAATGAACAGTATTGATGATGCTATTTTGAAACGCTTCTTTCTGTGAGAAATTCGTTACCCTTATTGGAGGAGTGAAACAAAAAAGGAAAAGTGTAAATATTATTCAAACAAATAAAATAAAACTTGCGACCGTTTCTTAACTGCAGACTGCTGCTTACTTTGCGGTACATGAGATGTCACCATGTAAAATGCCAGGGGCTGCACTGTTACCTTATTGCTCTGAGAGCAAGATGTAAAGCTTCAAATACAGAACTTACAGTAATAAAAGGACATGATAAAATCTGAGACAATACCGAAGAGTCGCAAACATTTCGTTTACTCAAAAGATTTTGGCTGGCCACTGATATTGAATGAACGTGCGACTGACGTTGGCATAAACTGAATGAAATCACGTTCTTTTAAACGCATAAATAAAAACTTCGAGTATTTTGAAGGTACACTTTTGCAACTCAATGTGAAATGAGCATTAGAGGACGACTAGCAGAGGCAATAGGCCAGCAGGTCACTTCATAAAAGCAGCCGCAGCAGCGACACAGACACAGACAACGTAGGCATCACGGGAAGGCAAATAATCGTGAAAATTCGAGGAGTTCAGAGGACTGTTTCTTGGCTAAACATTTTTGAGACAAACATTTCTGGGTTTATGCGCTTGAACAGAGCTTGATGTCCACGCTCATCAAAAAAATGACATAAGAAAATGTCCCAGACTTCATTTTATGTGCATAGTACAATTTTAGGATTTTTTATTTTAATACTAGCGTGTAAAAAAGCAGTAAAAAAGTAAAAATACTAATAAGGTTAAATGAAGTATGACAAGTCACTTTTTCCTTTTACAAGCAATGTTATTCTTCCGTCCAAAAAAAAATAGTCATATTGGATTAAATTCTATTGGCAGACTAATATTTATTGTAAGTAGCATACTCGACAAAAATTACATCAACTTCTTCAGGAAGTAAGAGGAACAAAGAGAAATGCAGTACAAGGAGAGTTTGAAAACAAAACAGGGCACCCATAATAACAGGACATAGAAGCTTCCCATGAAGCGCACCCACGAGCACTTGAGGCAGTAACAGTCAAAGATATCTCATAGAAGCAGCTATAAAACTTGCAAGGCGAAAACACAATAATACGTCAGTCTAGTACGACGACTTTGCAACAAAAAGGTCGTTAAAAACTGCACAGTTAAATCATACACAAGCGGTAATATGACAGGTAAATTAACATGTTTACGCACAAATATCACACATGAAGCAGTGGCACTAAAAAGAAGTGACAAATCACAACCCAAGTTGCAAGTCTTTCAGAACTCTACTTTGAGATCCGCTAATATAACGGTTGTTTGTGTCGTACGGCCGTGGGTGTCTAGAAGAGGCCCATATTTTGAAATAAGGTAGACGAAGATAATATTAGAGATTGCAGGTCGATTGCAAGATACGCCGCCTTCACTTTTGCAGGAAAAAGAAGTCGAGAAAAAAGAGCAGACGTCTGCATAATAAGAGAACTAAACAATCAATAGATCGTTTCTACGAGCGTTGCTATTGTAGCGGTGAGTCTAATGAAGTCTGAAAGGAACAGCAAGGCCTCAAGGTATGTAAACGAGCTTAGGCCCAGCAGCGAAGCACAAGTTCTCAAGGATGGATGGTAAATACAGGGTGCGGCAATATAATTTCCTTGTTTTAGAGGAACTCCCTTTGGAAAAAGGAAGTTATGTTGTCGCACGCTGTGTATGTATGCATGTATGTATGTATGTATGTATGTATGTACAGCATATGGTGAAGTGTAATGCCTCTCAGCGTACCTTCCTGAGCGAATAAAATTTTTGGCAGGCACTAATGGTACAATTTAGTATTTAATATAAATCTAAAGAAAAACTAAATACATGGTAGGAAATAGCTCTGACGTCTAAATTATTTCACACTTAATAACATTAGGTTAGATAAAACTTATTTTGTCTTATAGGTGTGATACGAGAGGGAAATTTGGTTGCAAAGTATGATGAATGAAGTAAAATGCATCAAAGTAATATGAAGTATAAATAAATGAACACCAATTACTGACAGGACCTCATTAAGTACGCTGGCAGTGCGTACTTGAAGAAAGAGTACTTAACTTGTTGGTATCTGTGGAAGATCGGAGCAGATGACGTACGGAACATGGAATAAATAGATTAAAGAAGATTGACTACATAAAGCAAGTCGAGCCCCAAAAAAATGAGATCGAGAAGCACGTGAAAATTGCATTCTTATAATTCTTACAGGTGAATGCGAAGGAAACAGACTAATGGATTCAAGTGGTGCAGAACGCGAAGCACTTCATCCTTTGTTTATCGACTACTACGGGTTACATGCACGCCAAATGCTGTATATGAGTGCATAAATTTCTGAAGTTCCACGTATGCTCAGCTTTTCAGTGTAATTAATATGTTACATGACATGATCGATGAGTTGAATTGAGTCGTATAGAAAATCCATACCTTCCCGACTACTGATAATTTTTTCTGCCAGGTACAGCTGCAAGCTGCTCTTTAGTGCAGCAAGTGTAAGACCCAAAATCAGCACAAAGAGGCCCTGACATCCAAAAGCTGACCGGTTCCGTTAGACTCTCAGTAGCTTGAGCTGCCCCCAGCTCCGCAGCTTCTCAAACGCCCTCGTGCAGGAAACGAGTAATTGCTGAGAAGGTACAGAGCCAAAACGGTTACAATAATGGCATATTGGGATGCCTCAACATCCCATGACATGACCTACACACGACCCAAGCAAATCAACGATGCGACACTGTGTTTAGTACATCAACTGATGTTATAATAATAATAATAATATATAACAGGGTTCCATATACAATTTGAAAGTATTTTCTGGAGCAGAGAGATAAAGTGAAGACGTGTCTAAGTCATCTGTGGGAATACACATATTATTTCATTATAAGTATAATCGTTTGAGCTCCCGAAATTTTCATTGGAGCAGAGCAAGTCGCTGCCTCAAGAATAAGGAGCTTTAATAATCTTTGTGACTGAAACAAATAATCTCATTTCATAACTATTGTTGGATTTATTTTTAGAGCAATTACAGGACACATACAATGAACAAAAATTTATTTAGCATTTCGTTACATTCTAACGTCACAAGGATCAGAGTAGCAATGCGATTTATCCTTGAGAATATACAAAAAAAAATTAAAAATTGCTGGAAAAAAGATAAAAAATAAAAAATAGACCAATGCAAGTCATTGCGGACTGCAAGCAGTAACACAGAATCCTCTTTAAAAACATATGTGTAATGAAACGTTCTAGAGCACAGGCATATTAGTCCGGATTTCAGTGATGACTTGTGCAAAACATCGGAAAATATCTAACGTTTGAAGGAATTAAAAAAAGTAATTTACTGCAATATTAGAATCATTTACAGTGCGCAGATAGCTATTTGACAGGGGAAATGTTAAATTGAGCATAAGTAGTACTTTGCGAAATAGTTGAATTCCGTAGATCTGTAATAGCAAAAAATCCAATGAGATGCATACTGACGATACTTTGTTCTAATTCATTACACGGGACGCGAAAACTTAAATACTTAGGAATTTCAAAAGCACATGTATCGGTGCAAGGGTTTATTTGCGATATTTTCAGACGGTAACCTTCGTTTGGTTATTCTGCGAGCTACTTTGCAGTGGCAAGATGATAGCAACCGATATTTTTTTGGTGTGGCTGAAGCGTTGGACCACAGTCTGCTTTTTGGACCATAACGCCCCAGGGGAAATGAAGACAAAGCAAAAAAATCTTCTCGACTCAAGACTCCATCACAAAAACCTAACCTTACCTCAAGCAATTTTCTGAGCTGACAAGAAGATCAGCGCAGAACGTAACGCACGTTTGATCGCTCGCTGCCGCCTTGCCAAGGCCGACTGCCCTAAAGCTGCGTTGAAAACATGCTCAAATCAGACAAATAACTGAAGCGCCCTAGGTAACAACTTATAGGTGTCTGATTAAAAATACAGGGTGGGCTAAACGTAGGGTTACAGTTACTTCATCACCTGTTTAAGTGTTAACTGGAACCATACTTTTGGTCCTCTCTGTATTAACTCACCGGGTCAAAAAAGTTGTGTAATTTTAATACTATTAATGTTTTAATGAGAAATTGAATGTAACCGCAACGAAGCGAGTGTTGAACGTATTCTAAACAAGTTACAACATCCTACTATGCTTTTTGCGAGTTCAGTTGACATCGTAATTTAGAATATATAACTTTTTGATGTGGCAAGTTGACTTGCCAGCCGTTATTAATGAGTTAAAAAAACAGCAGTAGTACGTAGACGGTATGATTTGTAATGCACTTGGTTATATATTTCAAAATTGGGTCGTACGGAGTTTATATTCATTAGTTAATTTCTGAGTCCTTTTATCCTTCAACAATCTAATTTCTAATCGTAATTAATAGATGGATATAATCATAGCAGGTTCCATGCCTATGAAAACTTAACATTGTTATTTTCAAGGCCAATCCATTGCCACGCGCATAGTATTTTCTGGCTTTCAACTGATTATTGCGTTCAACTTATTCTCATACTTATATTAGATTTTTTACCGACACTAATGCTTTGAATCTAAAGTTGATTTGTTTTAAGTCACAGCAAACCTTATTTTCGAAATAATCTTTCATGCGTTCACTTCTCCACCTTTGTTTTGTAACTGGGCCTCGGACAAAGTAAATTTAAGTATTTATCTTATCCATTGGGCACAGTCCAATACCTCAATATTTTCTGGTATACAATACATACAATATTGTACAAACTGACATTACTATTTCCAGCATGACCAAGAGAACGACACAGGTCAGCTTCGATTACAAGAATCCACAATTTTCACGAAAGACATGTACACTTAGGCACGATAGTCGAACAAATATAATAGGGGCTACATTTAGGTTAGGATTGCATCAGTACGCCTGCATTGTACTCGAGTTGCATTATCACTCTTACATCACTGTACTTATTTATTTGTGCTACATTATCACTTCCACGTACAGAATCATAATAAAGTATGCACTACCAGTCAAAATATACAACATGGCCCACCCGCAGCACCGAAGTGCGAGGTCGGAGCCCGGAGTTGCCGGTTAAAAGGACCGTTACAACGAGCTGCAGAGGAGTTTGGTTCGAACAGGATCTAGGGGCACGACAGGCCAGCTAAGCACTGCAAGGACACGGGCCTAAACAGGCCGAAGTGCTAGCTTTGTAGCACGATCCTGGAGTAGAAAATTTGTTTTGCAGAGTGTCACTTTCAAGGATATGACGCGTTGTTAGGAATTCGAAAGTGGTTTATGAGAACTCTTGCATAGTTGGCGGCAAAACAGGAACGACTGAGGTGTGGAATGCGGGGATTGTTGCAGCATAAAATACATTGGAATATGAAAATAATTGATAAGGTAGATGACAGAGAAAACCTAAATTACAGGCTGTTAAGTACGAATTGGAATGAGAACATATTTGATCACAAATACCTCTCGGTATGTTCTCGATTTCGTACATGAGCCTCCGGATTCTTTTACCGTTCATGCTAATCGAGTTGCGCTTCGAGACGAAGCCTTGTAACTCAATTGAGGTCAGAAGGTTCTTGGCACCGATAAACGCGGAACAAACCAACCCAACTAAGCCGCAATGAACATGATTTGGAGCTGAACTGAACAACCAAAATCTCGCATCTAGCGATGGAAATGAAAATCCAGATACAACGTCAAATTGTAGACTGGAGGATTTTCCTTTCGAAAGCCGAGGGAAAGCTAATCAAATAATAATCTCCCGTGATTTTCCTGTTCACTGTTTTTCACACGGAACGACGGGATTGATGCGAACAAGCCCAAGCAGGATACAATTACGAGAGAAAAGGGTGTACAGGAATTCATGAAGGCACACCTCCGGCCTAGACTGAGCGGGAGCAATGCACTCTGTAGATGGACAACCGAGCGAAGTTCCGGTGCGCCTCTTAACTCTTCACAATGAGGTACTTAAATAAGAAAGTTTCATTTGCTCGGCATCATAAAATGTCTAGGAGAGTCAGACGAAACAAAAGAATCAATGCTAGTTATATACCGCGGGCTTGCGTGAGATTCATATAGCATGCAATTACTTGCTGGGTGTGAAATTCCACTCCATGATTGCTCTAGAACCTTGGTCCTGTGGATCGTTAGAGAGGTTTAATTCGATTCAGGATTTTTTACATCACTGATGCACTAAATTTAAAAATATTGACCAATTGGTTATCAATACTTCACAATAGAATTTAGTCCAACTGAAACGTATGCCTTTTTTAACTACCAGCCCACTACTATGATATATAATACTAAATTCTAATTTCACATAAAAAGGAATAAAGCTATTAAATACTTCGTAAATAAGTACGTCGGTGAGCCACTGATTCATCTTGATTTTGAAATTTTCAATCAGATTCTAATCCCTTAAACTGTTCAATGTCTCCCTAATGTTATTTAAATATTTTGTTATGAGATCTAATTTAAGTTTTAGCAGCCCATTCAACTCGAAAAGGGTTCAAAAGTGCCTTCTCTCAACAGTAGAAAGATAACTTCACTATGTCATTAAAACTTCGATGGTCACCCACATGCTGTACCAATTTACTCAGTTAAACACTTTAACATAATGGCCATTAGAATACAAAAATATAAACTACGCTAAAAGTGCTTTTCAAGCGAATTTGGACTGGTTTTCAGAACTCAAAACAAAATACATAAGACGAAAGAAGATAAATAAAGATTTCTTATATTCCTGAAAAACATAAATAAATAAATAAATAAACTTTATTTCCCATAGAGTATACAGTACATATACATTGGGTTTTAAATTCTTAATGTTAACATCTTATGAATAGTGATGGTGCTTATCAATAAGATTTTCAGGGAAGTAGTGATGCTTCAAGCGGGATTCCCGTCCTTTGTGCTGCAACTTGAAGTCGAGGCTCGTAAGGGCGTGCCGATGAGCGTGGTGGAGGGCACAGCAATGAAATAATCGTGTGCAATTTATCTAAAATCGTTATGGTAAAGTTTGATGAGGATTTTAATATAGAAAACTATAGACAGAAGTTGTACCTTGAGTTAATGGAAAAATTATGTATTTCACTTAATCATTCGATAATGGAGTGTTTTTGTAAATGTCGTAAGACGATACTTGAAATTCTTAGGAGCTCGGGGGTGAACGTGGGGATTAGGCTTAGAAACAGATATTCTTTTCAACAGCAATAAGTTAGAAAAATATTTTTTGAGCATTGCATTATAGCAAACAAGGTGATGATCGTACAAGATTTTAGTGTAGGTAAACTGAGAACACATGAAAGAAACACAGCGGCATGTCAATTCAATAAAACAGAACATGAGCAGGAAGGGAAATCATACCGCAGCGCAGCAGCACGACTAAGCGGTGAGGTGGCAGTTTGACATTTGCCTAGCAGGGATAAAAGCACGGAAAATAACATGTCATCGAATATGAAGAAGCACGACTGATGGCAAGGAAGACGCGCGGAACATTACGATACCACACTTGGACCGCTGCCACTGAGATTACCGCTTGTAACTCGAGGGTGCGATTGAGGAGACTTAACACTGAGTTGTGTAACCTCGACGTGAAGTTTGCATTCACACCGACCGACACGGACGCCTGCATTCCTCTTGAGTTGCACATACGCGAGCTCAGCTCCTGCACCTTGACCGTGTGCGATTTCCGAGTTAGCCGTCGGCTCTAACTTGCAATTCCAGCGCCATTTTAGTGTTGTAATAAATTATATAAAAGTATGCAAACTTCGTAATGGAATTGAGTAGTTGGGAACACAATGCATCATAAATCAAAAATTACACGCAAGGAAAAGAATACATGTCTTACATAGAGGCATACAGTGTTTGAAAATAAAATAAGATTCTAATGGTGATTAAGTGAACGCTTGCATATACGATGGAGGGTCCGCAAAATGAAATTGTAATTTTACTGCTAGCTATGAGTTACAGAAAAATGCACACGAATGTTACATATTTAGCACAAATAGAGCAACAAACAATTATCGTAAAACTTGGTTGCAGAAACGTGCAATATCACGGTGCTTACATGCTCATTACACATGACTGCCATGATTGAAAAAAGTTCGGAAGAAGTATACTAAGGCTCTGTTGGCGAACACCAGTAGCGCAATACATAATGGCAGAAAAGAGTGCACATCCTCCCCAATGTTGCGTCAACATCATGTGCATTGATGAGATGGAGAGCAGTTCGACGACCACATGCACAATAACCACATGTGCCAGAGAGTGCAGATTGTGCCGCTGAAGTTCACATTGTAGCGCATGACCGCACTCGTGCTTGAATACAACAGGTGTTAGTAAGGTCAGTCGACGAGGAGGAGCAAAAACAGCAAAGGGTAAAAAAATAATTCGTCGCTGTAGAATGCACATGCAAGGAGTTTAAAGAACTGTTAACCAACTGAAGTTTGTGAAATTAAGCCTACCGAGTTCACCAACTGTCGGTATGCTCCCTTTCACAAGCATTACCTTGGCCAAACTGCAATGGGGGAAATTTTCCCATTTCGATAATTCATAGCTAGGGAAATCTGCGTGTGTCCCATATGAATTAGGTGGTTTTAGCTGGAGGTAGTATAGGTATTGTAGAAGATCATTAAAGAATACCATAACATGAGGCATATAAATAAAACTAAGCTGTTTTGTATTTTTTATCTCAAAAAAAAAGAATTTGAAGTGCGATAATTTTTTGACGAAAAAAATAGGAAATAGGTGGATTTTAGAGACAAAACATCGAATCGAACAACACCATCTCAATGAAGGCGGCACTGGAAAGGCTATTTTAACACGTTGCCTCCGATAGCCTAATTGGTGTAAAACTTCACTTTGTACGCATAGTCACTAGAAGGATCTGAAAAATTACAGAACCTAACCTAAGTGGTACACATACGTACCACTTCGGAGTCAACGTGTTAAGATTAACATTACAGTACATGCCTAGAAGTAGCGTTAGCTTCGTACACGAGATTTATGAACATGTTCTCTCATGTCATTTGCGTGAAGTTCTGGTCTTAAGAAACTGTGTTGACATTATGATAAACTTTAAATTTTATACAAAAATTGGGATAATTCTCGCTAAATTCTTGAAGCCTGTCAATAAATACACGAGAATATATTTATTTCGTATGGGCACAAAGAATTGAGGTTAAGGTAGTCTAGTTATTTCAACAACTCACCAAAAATAAAAGAAAAAGTTTTCAAGAATAAATAGTTTCAGTGTAGTGAGGATTTCTCAGGAGTTAAGGAATTAACACATCATGTGCGGAAAATTTTTTAATCCAAGTAATGATAAATTGATGGTGCAGAGTTCAAAATAAATGTCTTGGAGCTAAAAGAACAAAGTTTTGTTCCGTTAAAGAGTATTTAGGAAATGCATGAGTGGTATTTCATAGAGTACGCCATAAAATTGTAATTGCATTCATTTATTGGTTGGCCGGTCGTAAGAGCGAAAATAAATGAATGAAAAATATCCTGAGTTTCATTAGAAGAAAATATCCTAAAATTGATATTCACTGGCAAACTGCAAGTCTTCCAGATCACAGGTGAACCAGCAGCATGCTGGGCAGCAGTAACTTGGCTGCAGTTTATCAACATTGAAAATTTGAATTAGATCACTAGAGACGCTTTGAGGCGGCATTTGTTGTAGAATCTCTCACGCAGGAGCCGCTGGAAGCACAACTAACAAGACACATCTCTCAAGCAGGAGCCGCTGGAAGTACAGCCAACAAGACACATCTCTCACGCAGGAGCTGCTGGAAGTACAGCCTACAAGACACATCTCTCACGCAGGAGCCGCTGGAAGCACAACTAACATTACACATCTCTCACGCAGGAGCCGCTGGAAGCACAACTAACATTACACATCTCTCACGCAGGAGCCGCTGGAAGTACAACTAACATTACACATCTCTCACGCCACTAATGAGCTCAGGCGAGAACCAGGAAGAGGTAGGCGAGCTGCACCTCCGCTCATCGCTCGTGGTTGTCCTGTCAGGACTCCCAGAGGCGAGCGAGTGGCATGACCTCGTAAACTGATAGCTTTGCAACGTGATGTTCTGTCTCAAGACCCAAAATTGTTGACATAAATCGATGAGGAATTCTTATTGTGTGTCGTTGTTTCATAGAAAAGACTCGGTGGTAACAGATGCCTCGTAGTCTTGAACGTTTAATGATTATTTCTTGATTTATAGGCTTAAACATTGGAATAAATGAAAAAATGTTAAAACTGTCTGAACTGTTACTAATCATTCTTAGTATGTTTTGTTTCGTGCCTACTATATTTTTGCTTTTGGGTAGAAAACAAGCCAAATGTGACTGATAATTATACTGAATGAAAGAAAAAACGTACGTAAAATCTCAGCAGAACCTGATGTATCTAAAAGTTGATCAAAAAAAGTGAACGTGGAAAGGCAAGGAAACACATAGCAGACACAAAGGCATGTCTGATGCTTCATATTCATTTGTTTATTGTGGAACTCATCGAAAATATTATGCTTGGTCACATACGTCATTCAACTCTTTAACAAATTACTTAATAATTCAAAATGCTGTAAACCATCACGCTTAAGAATGAGGTATGATTTGAGAAGGAAGAAAGATTCTGCATACACAATGAACGTGAATGTCAGAGTTATTGTAATAGGAGAGTGGAAAAGTATCTAACATTCCGATTCAGAACAGCAGGGCTTTCAAAGGCTCGCCAAACAACCCAAAATCAATTTCTAGAGAGTTCATACACGTATACAGAACTTGAAGAGGCATACAAGAGGCCTTCACAAGAGGCATCGTGAAGGCATTCGATATCGTTAAAAAAAGTATCAGCAGTCAAACATTGCATTGTAGTTGGTGGTTTGAATCACACACTTATGACGAACTGGATTATTTACGGTAGTTGATAAGATGTTTGCAGCGTCACAACTATCGCCGTCAAATTACAGCACGCTAATACTAATAATAGAAGACGAGTAATAAGTCAAGGTGGTCTCCATGAGGCTGACCTCGATGTGAGAAATTACAAATTAACTTCTTAATTCAAATTGCATAACCGAACGGTCAACATCCAGTTGCGAAAGCAGAACGAAATTAATTTTTTATTAACATTGGAAGACTTCAATAGGCAAAGAAAAAAATGCATCGAATGTATGAAAGTCGCGCGTGTAAAAGTACGAGATACAGGCTACAGTAACATAACTTCCATTTTTTAAAGCAAAGCGCTTTGAAAAAAGGAAGTTATGTTACCGCATCCAGTATATTCCAATAAGAGTCATAACTGAACCAGAAATAACTGTTTTGTGGTTCTGAATGATAAAAATATAGTCAAGGATTCAAAAGATGACTAAAATATAGCACCAATGACTCAATAATCGACTAAGTTTACCATATGAGAATAGTTTAATGCGTAATATAATACTTTTCTAATGAGAAGATGAACTTACCCTAATGTTACGTTCATTATTATAAGAAATGGCTACAAAAGAACATCAAATAGTTCAATGCGTAAAGTAATACTTTTCTAATGAGAAGATAAACTTACCCTAATGTTACGTTCATTGTTATAAGAAATGGCTACAAAAGAACATCAAAGTCCTTCATTATCATGCATTAATGAAAGGTAGCTCCCCACAACGGTCAATGAGCTTGCAAACAACACGTATAGCAACAAAACGCACGTACGCTGTTGCAACATCTACGAGCTCTGGCGATGATAAGAGAAACAACGTGGCGCTCACTACGACGGTCGTTGGTTTGTTAAAGACTTTCACTGAAGCGGAAAAGTTCTGCGTAAAAACACACCTAAGTCGGCGACACACGCACGGTGACATGCTGCGCGCTAAGGTTCCGCGCGCAGTAGAAATTAGTACACTGAAAGAACGGTCGCCGTGCACTGTTTCATGAGGAACATTGCACTGAATTTTTTTCATCGCATTCAAATATGCGTACATGTGTGATGAGTGGGTTGTGTCAACTTGTAACTATGCTTTAAATATTAAGGCGACGAGCTCGTGAAAGGAATTTGTGACAGCGAAGGGGATAAGTTTATTTACCTCCATTAGTAGCTGAACAGAGTACCAAAATACTAATACTGGTTAATCTAACTGTTTCTTTAACAAAAATTCAGTTCCAACCTACATTTATTTGCATGTATTTAGTATCAATTAACGTAACAATATTTCTATAATATCAACACCATTTTGTCAATTTTACATCAATATCTAAAAAAACGTAGAACTAAATCTCTCACAAAACATCAGCCATTTCACGCCAATGTCGTAATCACACCGCAGGCTTTATAGTTCCTGTGTTTCATTTGTTTTGTTGTTGTACCTTGAATGTCCGCCACGACGTCATGTACGACAACTTAAACGATCAAAAACCACTAAAAGGGAGTTTGCAAATTTTATACTCGAATAATACAAGCAATTGAACCATGCAATTATATTTGCTTTGTCACTGTTCCTAATCCTATCATAAAACGCAATATTTAATTCGTTCTTGTCCCTGCAACACAGAAAATTGCAATATAATTTGGTCTGAATCATGAGCAAATTTATTCCAAATAATAGTAATTAATGTCGTACACACTCCGGTAAAATTCCTAAAATTAAATGAATTTAACAATTCAGGAAAAATAAGCAAACTGGAACACATATGCAAGTCAAACCATAAGATACCTCACCGCATTCTTTAACCAAGAAACTAACATAGCATTCAGAATTTGCGCCGATGGCAGATTACTTATGAGTAATATTGTACAATTTAAGTTCATAAAACGCAAGAAATTTTGGATGCACAAGTTAAATAGTTTATACAATTTCCTTAAGTCGCTCAAGGCGACTATTAAAGCGACTGTTTAACTGTTATTTTGTAAAAGAAACAGTTAGATTAACCAATATTAGTATTTTGGTGTACTCTGTTCAGCGTGCACGCAAGTCTGACCTTGTTATCTTACTCGTCTTGGATTTTTTATTAATTCTTCAGTAGGTTCGAAGGCAGGCGAGTGATAGAAAAGTTACTTATGCTATTTTTAAAAGAA